>MNPL01005001.1:6262-21534 GCA_002081605.1 Tropilaelaps mercedesae
GTTTCTCGTACATTTTTTAGGCCATCTCAGGCGATCGACCTAGATTAGTCTATATTATATATTGTACTATTTCGTTTTAATAAACGTAAGAGTTCGGAACAATAGAAAAAAACTGTAAAATATCGTCTCTCTTCTGGGCCAAAAATCAGTCAAAATAAAAATACCATCTGCACACATTTTTGAAAAAAATACTATTTGCATTTTGAGTCTTTTTGCATGACTCACGTCCTATACATAACAAGCAAAGTTTCGCGAGCGATCGTATATTCACCAACTTTCGTTCGTGGTTGGTTATGCAACTATATAGAAACACGCGACTACGTTTTTGACGTATTACCCCAAAGGAAGATGGATGACAAACGAAATATTTGCAAGTGCAGAAACGACTTGCGGTCAAGTTAGTTGCTTGGCGATGGCTATGCAGCCCGCTTGCAGCGGTTATTTGTTTTGACGGCGGATTTTCGACTAAGAACTCGATGTCTTCCCTGCATGTACACAAATTTATGCAATGTTGGTACAGAATATTCGGTCAGCCATAACGCTCCGCTGTCGTTCTTGATCCTTTATCGATCCTAAGTAACAGAAACAAATAGGAACGCTAAAACGAGAATCGTTGCGAGTACGCTGCCTTGGATATTCTGTGGAATGCAGCAATGGACCAATAGTATAGAATAGTCGCAATAGTATAGAATAAGTTGTTTGATTTTAACGCACGTGCCGAATTCAAATATCTATTCACCAATGATTTTTAGCATAGACGAACGTTTGTCACCAAGGCTTCATTTAAACGATATGCACATTTTAAACGTCTAACGTGTTTGGTGAGCCATCACAGCTGAGACCGTGCTAAACATCGAAGTGAACTGGAAATGTGTAGGAGCTCCTTACGTAGGCTCTGTGCTTTTGGGAAAAGCCATTCCACAATGTTTAGTCTGTACAAGCGGCGCAGTTGGAATTACTACGATGTCAGGCAGCAACACACCGCAGGTAACGATACGGTTTGATACCTGTTAAACAAAATTGGCCCGATTTTCCAGTGATAGCAACTGTAACGGTCACGTGTAGCCAAAGGTTTTTGTATCATCAGTTTTGCAATATCCGTCCTGCAATTCCACGGGATTAATCAACCGGCCACTAAAATCTGCTGTTCATCATTCAACCGAGGGAATTAGTTTGCCCGATTGGATAAACGGCGTTAAAACCAACCGGAACAGGCGCCATAAAAATATTAATTACATGACTAAATATTGTTAGTGCAGATATGGACTGTGGTGTGGACGTGAACTACTTAGCCGTGCTCGATGCGCTAAAGGAAAAGCTAGCCGAATTTAAAAGGTTTGAAAAATTAATTTTTATCTTACAGCGGAATGTTTGTGTCAACCCGTCTGTACGCCTGCTATTCTGGTTTCTCTGAATTCTCTGCAACAGATGAAATAGAGGTCAAATTTCTATTTTGTTTTACATTGAGTATAATTGTATAAGCATCTTTGCTTCACTGGTCGCTTTATTGCTTGATCGGTTAACAATAGTGCTGCTCCAACGCATCTTTCTTCGTTCGAAAAAGACAAGTTCCTCAAGACTATGTACATCTAAAAAGACATTCGGCTGTCCGTTGACAACCTTCTTTGGAAAGGTTAATGAGCCTGGGAAAGCTACAGCGCTCTTATAAAATTTGTTAACTTCATTATAATTCCGAACCAGGTGTAGATGGCCTGTTTATCTAAGTCACAGACCTACAGTGGCTGGTTCGACGAGTGCTTTAATTTGCAGTTCTTTCTTGCCTTTCATCGTTAACATTCAGTGCAATGTTCAATTGTAAAAATGCAAGTGCTTCAGATCACAAGTTTCGTTGCTGCACGAAGTGAGTCCCATAGACCAGTACTATCTGTTTTTCAAAATTGAATTTGGCACCTGAATGACCTGCACGAACAGAAATTTGCTGGAATGTGATATTAATTCCAAGCAACCCTGCAGATTCTTGGGCTGCATATAATTGCGGACGAGGCTGCTGTGATGACTAGCAAACCCCTAACACTCTGGTTCATTTACTGAGGAAGTAGCCATTTATAGATTTTTTCAATAAAAGGAAAGACGGTTTCAATCATAGTCTACCCTAGCTGACGACGTGCAGCGATCAAATTCCAAAACGACTACTGAAGTACTTTTAAATGTTGACTGTATGTTAAGACTTCTCTAAGGCTCCGCTCGTGGATTACTGAGTGATTTTCAGACGGCACTCGTCCACTCGGAATTTTGTTGACGTCTTGTCCTAAAGGATCGTCTGGTCGATTCTTCATGGTATTTCCTAGGTGCACCACTGAAATAAAAAAGACCATGGAGAATCGTTTGGACTATTCTTGGTCTATCGAGCCACTTTAATGTATCGACTGATATCAGTGCCCCCCGCCTTACGCCATTATCTTTGGCAGGGCGAACTATTGGGCGATAAATAGGCTGTTTTACTTGTCTTTCAGCATATTACTCTTTTCCAATCACTTCTGCTCTTCTTTTTCCGTTAGCACGGGTAGTCCCATATCTCTTACTACCGTTCTATCAGCGCGCGAAGATCAATATGCGAGCTAATACGATCATCTGTGCCTGCCGGATAATCGCGGAAGACTTTTACCCTGCCATCATGTATAGGGAAGCACTTCATAGTCTAGCTGCATGCCATCCCATGGATTGGCAAAGGATGGAAGTCAACGGCTGTCCCAACACCAAAATGAAAGTAGAAACAGCGAAATCGAAAAGGAACAGAGAAATCAATACCGACCGTATCGTCAATCGGTCATTTCATGTTTTCGTTGTACAGCAATTGTTACCGCATGTACATTTCCAACATGCTATATCACGGAAAACATTAACTGCATCTTGTAGTTTGCCTTGCAGCATTGCCTATTAGGCTAATGCATTGGCCGCGTGACAATCTCAGTGAAAGGGGCCAGTTAATTACAAGTAAGATCGAAAAAATTGCTGTCTCCAGTAACGCTAGCCAGGAGTGTTCTCGCGATGCTTGTAAAAAAAGTTACTAGTAAAAGTTACTAGCCTGATTTGTGTTATGTACGTGTTATTAGACTAGCTGTTTTGGTATTTGATTTGAAAACTTTTTAATATTGCCGGTTATTGATATTGCAGCCGTAGAGAGTTGCGAAAATTACAACATAAAGATTTGAAGATGCATAAAGGTGCCGTTTTCTACAGATGTTCACCCTATTAAAAACAATACTGAAGGCTGCCTTGACGGCACACGAGATGAAATTAATGAGATTGGTAGGCTAAACAACAGGGCCTAGTCAGCTCACGGAGATGTTCCGATAGCTGCAACACATTGCATCAAACAGGGCCATGACAGACTCAAGGTAACATCAAAGAATGATGACTGGGGCTTGCCTAGAAAGGCAAGAGCTAAATGTCAACTAAAGAAATGTATTTACATCATAAAGGTAATGTCCAACCCATAAATCAGTAACTAATACAACTTCACGTTAATGAAATACGATAGCAGCACTAACGAAAGCTCTTCAGCGGGGCTTTGTGCCTATACAGTATATCACGTAACGCATACCAACAGCGTGTTAGCACGTTTGTGAGACCGGCATCAGTTTGACATTCGTTGGCAACGTTTACGCTCGCCCTTCTACTAGCAGCGGACACACAGAACTTACCCACGCTCCTCGCATGTTACATAGATTCATACAGGATGCGCCAGACTTGGGCTCGTTTTAGAAAACGCCGCGGGTCGAAAAACGCCCTGAACGCTCCAGTGGGTTCTGACAATGTATATCCCTGTGCCATCCGGATGAAGTGCGACAGAAAACTACACGAAATGCCTATATTGATATACGTGGAAATAAAGAAATCGCTACAAGGAGATGCGGTCTTACGATTTAGAAATGATTTTTCGGGTAACCGTGTTTACATATCCGCGTTGTGCGTGCGAGAATTGCTATCATATAAACCATGCACACTAACAGTGTGGCTTCATCACATGTGTGTGCTTTCATCTCAGTGATTTTTCTGGAAACTTTTCAGTTACGGTTTAAAGGTGGCCAGAGTTCACAGTGGAGCTAGCTCGAGGATCCGCAGAGGGTTTCACAAGGTTCGTTCCGAACAGTATGTGGTAGTTGTACTGTACCCTGTGCCTCTAGATTTCTTACCTCTAGATTGACCCGAAGACACATAAGCCACTTGGTCTCTCAGGACGGTCCGATACAAAAAGGTAGTGCGTATTTACACGAGATGAAGGTACTGATGCACGAAAATAGCAGACGCACTTTAGCAACGTTGAGCAGCTACCATATCGTAAATATAGCCTGCGATATCGTAGCTTGTGCACGACAGATTTGAGCATTGACAAAATGCTTCACTGTCACACTAAAATCCGTGTGGATGTTATTTTGTACGAGTAAATCCCACAACGCAGCGTATATTGACAGTGTTTTGTGTCTTTTCATTTATAACGGACTTTATGTTGCTTTTAGGCAAATCTATTCCGCCTCGCGTTTAAACAGTACGTGCTCGTTGTTACACACTACAACTGGAGCCCATTTTCGACAATCGTAATGATAATACGTAATAGTGCGTACGCAAGTCCGATAATTGTTATTCATTTTGCTAAACTTGCACCATCATTCCAATGTGAAACCGACGTACAAAAATTGTTCATACCGTCATCACATGGACGTGTACAACAAAATAATTTTAATTTTTTTCTGCGAGAAACGAAACAAAGGTCGGTAGTTGAACTTCGCGAAAATCAACCATTTTTTTTAAGGGGAATCTGCTCTGGAACGGGTTGGTTACTATGCATAAGTGTTACTTTGATACGCCTACCCATCTGTGCTTGTCACTTCTGTTTTAAAACTCGTTCTTGTTTCGATTTTGTAAAAGTTATCTAGAATCCTATAAATCAATTTATTTGACGTTGTACTGTATGAATATAGGAATCAATTTTGAAAATATTGATATAACGGCTAGGCGGTTAGCTATCATCTTGACATTACAGAAGGATTATCGATATACAACAGCCATTATCGTTATGTAGAAGTTCATGTGTGGAGCGCTTATAGGTGGCATAACACAGAACTGCAATATTGGTAGCCATAATTCGTTACCTATCAAAATAACAGTTTACTGCTAGTTTGCTGATGATGTACTGATTACTCATTTGTTATGTATGTAACCGTGCATGTCACATACCTCCGGCAACGAAACTTTTCGCCACAAAGCTTGGAGATTTCCGGTCACCGTCCATTTTGTTACTTCCCAGATGATGTATCCGTGAAGAACGAACACGAGTTCTTCTACCGTACGATGCTACAAATCGAAAAGCTCACAGCCTATCATGCATAGCAGTAACTACACGTGTAGCGGAGTACTTTCGGCGAGATTGAGCGACGCTACTCCGGCGTCATGCCCGAAACTCGCACACGGACAAGCCCACACTCTCAGGCCAACGACAAAAAACCTCCACTCAAATGGCGTCACACACACGCGAATGACCACCACGGCCGGTATTCAGAGCACGCACTCGCAAAACGTGTCAGAGGCATCTGCAACGACCAGGTCGAGCCTGGCCAATGGCGCGTCGGGCGACGCACCGTCGAATGCTCCAACGGAGGCACTCACTCACGTTCTTACTCTTCCCTACGCGGGAGAAATCTTGAGGCGGCTATTTCATAAGCTGACAAGTTAGCTCGCGGGATTTTTTAACTGGTAGAAATGTTGGAGAGCACCATCGGGCGGTATGCCGACATCAGCGGCCTAAGAGGCAACAAAATGGCGGCACTGTTGATGCCGTTACGGCACGGCAGTACTATGGTACAACGGATGAGGTTGTCTGACGGAGTCACGAGCAGACGGCAGTCGTTGAAAGCGGGCCGAGCAGGCTGACGTAGCGGCATACAGACGAAAGCTGCTGGCCTCGTACCGTTGCACCGTTACGGCGTCGCCGTCGAGTGTCGACGGTGCGCAGGTGCTTCTCCACTTGTGCACAATCCGGGAGGAAGAACTGACGGCGTTTTGGGTTTGACTGTGTGGCGCTCCAACGATGAGCGCTGGCAGCTCGGCGAGGACGAAGCCCGAAACACGGTTAGACGCTGTGGCAGGTCACAGCTCCGGGCGGCGGCGGCGTCAGCATCGGTGATAGCGTTGGCCGGTATGGAAAGCCGGGCCGAGCGAAACCGCGCGGGATGGCTGAGATGAATGAGAGATGGTTGTTCTTCCGCCCCATCTTATCGTTGCTTCGCTTGTGTTAACCCGGCTGGCCGTTGCTTGGTCCGCGTGTGTGCGTATGGAGTCCTAGACGGTGTTGTTGACTGCCGACTGCTGGAATGGCGCGCGTGTCTGTGTGTGTGTATATTATAGTAACTGGTCTGGTAACGGCTGTGCTGAGCTTAGATGGCAGTTTTGGGCACATGTCCCACCGGATTCGATGACGTTGGCGGCGCCCGTCGCCCGCGTTTTAATACCATGGCCACTCCACTCCTTCCTCTCTCGCCGTTCTGGGATAGGAGCACGTGCGCGACGATCAAGTCTCGTCGCCGGTAACAGTGGCAATTAAATTGTAACCTTTTTAGAGCTTTGTACAGTACAGATTACGACTAAATATATGTACCTAGTGTAATGAAGACTTCGTGTTGACGTGAGAGACACGCTGGTAAAAAATATAAAAAATGTTACTAAGAACAGAAATAGAGCGAATTAAGCGAAAGTTTTCGAGTTCAATTAAATTTATTTACTTAAATGTATCACCCACTCACCTGCAACACTGTCAAATACAAACATTAAATGCAATTTCTCCCATGTTTAAATTAATAAGAAATTACAGACTTAGCCGGTCTTCCGAATGACTTTCTGATGATAAGTATATCCGCTCTGTATGCATCGATTAATGAAGTCGCCACTTCTTTGGGTACATCTCATGAATAACACAAGAAAATAATTGCCTTAATCGGTGTCAACATCTATTAAACGCACATCGTTCAATGTACAAAAACAACCATAGAGAAAGTTACATATCGCCGCATTGAGCGACAGGCTCGTAATGTGTGAAGAGCAGGAAATTAACAAAAAACAATTTTCTCATTTAGTCGACAAACCCGTACGTACCGGTGGACCTCTGACCGCTTTACTTGTCAGATCAATTTTTAGCAGCACGTAGTAGTAACACTATGGACTTTAAAGCCATAAGGTCTCCTATCTCGTTGAATTCCGCGAAACACCTGCTACGTTCGGGCACGCCGCAAGCTTGCAACGGCCGAAGTCCAACACGACGTCAGGTGCAAAATGCACTCGCCTTAAAGCGAAAACCACACCGATTTTGACATAGTAAAACCACGCACTGAGCGATGCTGATACTCGCGATGCGTTCAGTATTCGAAGAAGCGTAATTCTATAATGCTTTACGTGGCATCGGGAAGTAGATCGGGCGTTAGATCAGGATATTTCAATGTAGGCTATCAAAATAAACATAATTGCAATCAACTATAACTAGGGCCAGCAGCAAGTTGCGATCTCACATGGGATTTAATCCTTGAAGGTACGGGTATATTCTATCGAAATCCTGAATAATCTCTTCAAAGAATGTCCTCGAAACCGAGCTTCCCTCGATGTTTCCAATATTGTAAACATCGCGAGACTTCCAGAACATATCCGATGAGACAAAGAATGGATATGTTTATCCGAATATAATCATTACAAACTCACTTCATTTTTAAGCCGCTGGTAAAGAGCCTAGAAAATAGGCGGCGTCCTTCTAGCGTCGCAATATAAAAGGGAGGCTTCACTTTTGGTAATAAAATAGATTTGCATTGTCCTATCTATGGGCTTCTTGCGGCTCTGTTTGGATCCGTCTTACCTTTCTGCCTAGCAGCTTTATATAGATCGAATTTGCTAATAATAATGTATACAACGTATCAAACTTCCTTCTCCGGAAAAAACTACCTATCCCGATTTATTTTCCTTGTCATGGCGGACTAACATACAACAAGAATTGTCAATTTTAGCACAATATTAACGTCGTTAAACAGGCGGCAAAATATCTTCCAAACGCATTTATTCCTCATTTATATAACGCTATGTAAATATAAACAAAGAACAAAACCACGTGCTGGTTTACTACTGACGTCTTGTTTATTTCCATCATTTTTAAAATTAAGAACAATCACAAGCGCTATGTCGCGGCCTCGCACATCGGAGTAACACGTAAACGACTAAATTTCGTATCTACAACAACATGGTGAACTTAATTGTAAGTTCCAAGAGCGCTCGTTGCGCCTTGTTTTACGCAAAGTTAATTTCGCGTTTTCCTGTTAACAACCAGCGAACGTTGTGTGGAAAGCTTAGTCAAAAGGCAAGTCATACAGAGTTCTTTAGCGGTATTAACTGTATATGGCTTCTCCCCTTCGTCCCATTTCACCTCCCATTGCAAATTACCATATGGTTGTAAATTTTCAGTCTACCTAAATTGATTAGTGCGCAAATACTCCTCAAGTCTTTCAGAGGAAACCGTAGGTATGTTCGCGAAATTCGAGCGCGATTCAGCTTCTATAGTAGCCAAGGCTGTCATAGCATATGGTTGAGGTATCCGCTCTCTTGGACGAGCGGGAATCGGAATGCTATCAGGAGTGATTTGACTAATGAACGATGTGCGACGAAAATCTACTCTGAAATACAGTTTTGCGTCGGGTCCTGGCAATTCAGGACTTCCTAGGAGGCGTCTTTTGGTCTTAGATCGTTTTGAGGGTGGTCGTCGCCCTCTAACTATAGGGAGACGCAGAACTGTGGGTAGTTGGGCAGACCCTCCATACAGCTGCTGCAAGCGAGTTCTTTTGCTCATTCCTTGTTCTTCTGGATATTCAACGTCACTCAACGTTTCGTTCTCATCGCTGTCCATGGCTGCCTTTTCACATGTATCCGTTGTAGACTCACCGCTGTTGGCCATGTTTGATTTCAAAGGTAAGAAAAAAGCTGGCCCTTTCGTGCCGTTTTTCCGCTACAAACACAACCAATCTTTTGTACAGAGTAACACCTTTAGCCACTTTAGCATCCAGTATCATACGAAACAATGTTCACTCATTGAAGCTTCACTGTAGCAGCGTTCTATATGGGAGTGCGGACTAGGTATTAAATCCTCACAAAATACTGAGACACCAGTCAACGGAAGGTGACGATTTCATTGAACTGAAACGCGAACATCACAATTAACGTAATTGTACTTAGAACTCTGCTGTACGTGAATGTTAACTTTGTAGCGTCTGGCGTACTATTAGTTTACCCACCTTCGATAGATAGCCGGCTCATCCACACAAAGAGAATTGGTCGCAACGTGACGTACGTCATAAGGGTTTTTACATGCACATCAGAATCACTCAAAACTCTTCGTATTTCTTAGAGGGACAAGTTTCTTATTTGTCAATTTGTGCGAGCAATCGAATAGTTTTCAAAGTGAACTACTCCCGAGGAGACGAGCTAAGTGTTTTTACATAACACCGAAATTAAGATGCTTCGGAACATGAGTTTTCGATTACGGCCACGCAATATACCTGCCTCTAATCACGTGATCCGACGGTGGCACCCACCATCCTCGGCCATCAACAACGTCGAGTGTGGCAAATAAACGCTAAAGCGCGATGTCACTACTTAGGCGAATCCGATGACAGTACAGCCATTTGATGTAGCACATACTGCTACTAAACCAAACCAGATCTTTTCAACAACAACGAAACGAAGCACTTCAGCGAGTCTTTGCAAGTGTTCGATGCTTGGCCAAACGTATTTCACGGCACCGTTTTTGATCCACTTAATTGAATGAACGAATTGTACTATTAGGTTCCTGGTGTCGGGCGGCCTCAAGTGGGAAGAAATTCAGTCAATGGCAAAACGTTGGTTAGCATTTTTAGCATAGTTGGTTAGCAAATTATGCATTTTTAGTGAAAGCTCATATATGAAATGAAAAACGTCGTTCAACGTGTTGGCATGGACGTCTCTTGGTTTTAATGTACCGTAACGTATCACAACAAGTAACATCAATGTTTAGTACATAGTTGGAAGACCTAGTTAACACTAATTTAGCCTACCTATTTCGTTCTTATTATTCGTGACAGTATTATTATTAAAAGTGTCTTAATAGCCCTCATAAAATAATCATTATAGATACTATTACATCGTTGGATTACTGTCGTGATGTCCTTGGTGTTCTATGGTTGATAGCTTGTTCTGGTTAGCACTGCATGATTTGCGGAAAATTCTGGTTCCTTTATATAGAAAATCGCTTTTAACACATGTTCTCGTAACTCGTACGTTCTACATCGCGGTGCTCGCTTATATTTGGCAGTTTAGGAATCAAGCAAGCCAATTTATGAGGACATTACAAACTTACAAACTGTTCTCAAACAGACTAGCCGTTGTTCTGTTTTATTCATGCATTAAGAAATTACAATCACTTTGCCCTTATTTACCGGAAATGTTCCGAGTTCCGGTTCACGGTGTGACATTGTATGCTCGTCTTCAGACAAGCGTGTATGATGACGTCTGGGTGCCGCGAGAAATCATCTGAACTTCACTGGACGCGGTCATACTTCTATCTGGCGTATTAGATGTGGCCTCTGTCGCACCAAGTACATCTCGACGTCCGCACGGATCCTGACCAAAGCAGATTCTGTTAATTCCGCTAATTCGCTTCGACGCAATAAGACCCCGAGGTTCCACTGAATGAGCCTTGTTTGTTAGACTGGCCAGGCTCGATACGGATGGACTGAACACGAACTTGACACCGTTACTCCCCTGTATTACAGTATTTTGGTGGACCTGTTCCTGCTGGCGCTGTTGCTGTTGTTCTTGCTGATTCTGACGTGGCGCCCGGCATGAGCCGACTGCTGTACGGGTGACAGCCGCTCCGGCCCTTCGATCGGAGATAGTTGAGTTGTGATTGTGGAATTGCGAAGACAGCCAGGATGACCTGGCATACCCATGCCGGTGATAGGCCTGTAATGCGCGCCTTTGTCTTCGACTAAATTCACATGCACATGTACATCCATACATATTTGCAAAAACTATAACCGAGACTGATAGTACCCTAATGTTCAACAGACTATGCGCTACAGTTTCTTAGCCTACAGAGAGAAAAACAGACGCCCACAGGGAGAAGTATAGGTATGTGTGTGTGGGTGAAACTTCGAAAAAGCGGTGGACCGATTCGCAATCGGATGAACGCGGTTCAGTTTCGTAATGTTGTTTTAATTTCAAAAACCCTAGTGGCATCTGCTTAAAGGAGAAGAACACAAAAGGAATACAAAGTTACTCCCTATTCAGTGTTCTTCTCAAAATGAGTTGTATTGTATAGACGAAGGCATACAGACGACTACAGTCAGGCCAAACAGATTTATTAAAAAAGACTACATTGCCTACCGGGATGTTTCTTTGAAATTTATAAAAACAAAACTCATATGTAAAACCCACATAAAATTTCGCTTTTTACATTTTGAACAAGTCTGTACTTCTTTCTTCAGTAGCTTCATATATGCAGCGGAATGTTATTTTTACAGTATGTCTAAGTTTCAGCTTTACGCTCTATTTCTTGAGAGATCACAGTTAATATAGCGATACGCAAATGTCTCTAAGAACCTCAATGATAAACTAGAGACACTAAGATAAAGAAAAATGGTAAGAATACACCACATTGTAGCGCGGAATTTACTGCACGACGTGTGTAAAGTGCATCTTACTCATTTTTGGAAGCTATAATCTATTAAAATTTGTAACTTCAACATTAATTTGTTAATTAGGGCAGCTAAAATTAATCAGTGCCATAATTTAAGGTTTTTTCAAACGCGCATTTAATTCTTTTTTCGACAGCGGATCGTTTATTTTCATCAATGCAAACGCACGCAACGTGCAAACTCTACACGGCATTTTTGTCAAGCACGTCAAGAAAAATTATCATGCGAACACGTTATTTTTGAATGTTATTTTTGGATTTAAAATTTAATGAACGTCTTAAAGAACATACATTTTACATTTGTGAGATCCATATGCTCCGCTCCACAAGACAAAACAAGAAATGTAAACGAATATCCATCGTATTCTATCGTTTTTACTATTGAATATATACATATATATATACCATAAAAGAAGAGGCTTACTGGGCCCATGCAGAGACTATCCTCATGTCCCCGTTTGATGAGGGTCGCGGTGTATAGACGTTCCGTGAGTTGCTTCGATTTCCATTACTACTGATGGCCGCCGTGGTATTATCCACCAGGAGAGAAGTATTGGTGAACGGAAACCTGTTTCCGAAATAAGACGGGTATCGATGCGAACCAAAGGAGTCGTTACAAGATAAATAGTCGGCATGTATTATAGTCAAATAATAGTAATGAAACTTATCACTGACGGAAATTATTAAAAATACAATGACGGTTAAGCAATATGTGTGGGTGTTCTGTGAGTTGTTGCTCGACGGGTAAATTGGCAAACGAGCTTATATTACCGCCCACTGTGCAAACTCTACTGTGGTTACCAATCCGTGTTTTTGTAAGCGGTTGTTATGCTTTCAAGGCTTGATATCTTTATTGCTGTCGTCTTTACTCGGAGCACAAAACTGCCCTTGAGTCTCGATGCAGATGTTCCGCGAGCACGGAAAAGCGTGCCATCAGAACGTGACGTCAAAAAGCACCTCGCGGCCCTCGCCACTGACTTCCCATATGGCGTTAGACTGGAGCTAAAAAATCGGAGGGTCATATAATGATCTAGGTAGCGTGTCTATAAATAAACAATATTTTGGAATGACGTTGAATACTACGGTAGCACAGAATCATTATGAGATACGTCACTCATTGTTGGCGATGTCCTTTCGATGCGTTTATGTTTTATAGTATCACTTTCGCTGCAAATTAACTGGCTTTTCATAATGTTCATACAGATTCGGCATCCTTAGCAGAGCCAAAAGAAAAAAAGTCGTAAACTACCCGTTAAATGCACACTTTAAGGATCTCATCAGGGTCACATCAATTGAGTCAGACTAAGATCTTTTCGAACATCGGATCCTTATCAATAATCCTAAGGTCGGTAAGGCTCCGTGCGCACTATAACGTTTCTGAAGACGTGGTCCATTGGAAATTTATAAACTTGAAGAGTCAAATCGTTTAAAGCACCGTGTATATATGTGTCCCATTCATCGCTCCCGTGTTGCGACGTTACAAAAATTTACCTGGTCAAATAGCTTTGTTTTACTTAATTAATTAATTTTTAATAATTGTTAATTTTAGTTAAACTTCTGAGCTAATTTAATTTTTTTAGACAAAGAAAAACAAGGCGTCTTTATCGCCGGTGCAGAACGTAAATAGATAAATAGCGGCTAGAATTCCGTATTACTATGGACTTTATAACATGCCCTTATAATATTTCATGGGTAATGATAGCCATCTGTTGAGTGTTTACCTAGCTTTGTTTAAGGAAACAGAAACTTTAGGCGAAGATTGACAGACATTTGTTCATGATGAAAACAATGGTCTCACCTTCGGGGTGGTTCAGTCTGCGTTGATCGAGTGTCGGTGAAGAAAACGCGTCTTGAATCAACCCTGCGCTCTTTAATGACTGAACCTAAAAGAGACTGCTGCTGAGGAAACCTGTCAGGACCAATCGGCATTCTTTCAAAAAACTTCGTTTTAATCATTGAACTAGCAACATTTGTCTTGCAGACAGCGCCGGACTGCGGAGGTTAAGGATAAAAATAGCGCTTTTGTATGGCACTTGCCTATGAGGTAGTGAACGAAGGTACTACTAAGTAATCTATAGGATCACCGCTAACCGGACAAAAGGTAGTTTTTGGGTTATATAAAATATGAAAGGCGAAAATTAGAGTTATTCATCCGCTTTTTTTAAATATATACGTATTTATTCTTTAAATGCAGATGTACGATTTGCACTATGAGAATACACCTCTTTGGGCGTTTGCCTGCTTTCAAAACCGCTACCGGTATGTGGAACGTAGCTTTACAGACAATACATTTATGTTAAACTGAAATTTCAAATGAATTTTAATGTTCATCGTATCATGCGTTTGCTTGCGCGTAGTTAGTCCGATACAAATTAAGCCTAACTGTGAGCTATATTCCTAATTTCAAAAAATGGCTTGTAGCAATACCAAAGTCCTTTGGGCGTCGGCCGCATCACTTCAGTTCTTCACGGGGAATTCAAATGATTATAATGATTATAAGTCAGAGTCAGGTTATGCATATTAAGCACTATTGAAATTAAAGCTATGTAAATTAAAATGAGGAGCATTTTTAATAAAAAACAATGTTTTTTAACTCAAAATCGTCATTGAATTCTATCAAAACTTATATGTGGCGGACAGTATGTTATTTATTAAAGATCTCTGTGTTTTTTTATGCCATCTCGCAAATATATGGTTTTTTTTAATTGCAAAGCAGTTTCTCAGCTATTTTGTACGTATGTATTAAAACGTATTTAGACGTATGGGTTTTGCATGGACAACAGCGTCATTCTAGGTATAACCATTAACGAATTGATAATTTGGAACAGGAATCGCAAAAAGCACGTACAACCTAAAGATTGTCATCGGCTGACGCTCTCTCGTACACATTGCAGCATGTAATCATGGAAAAGCACTTAATCTATTTACAAGGCTACATGTACAAAGAGTACAATTTGTCTTTTTTCGACCGATATGGTATATCTATTTTTGTATGCTTTTTTCCCATATATAATTTAATTGCATCGTGTATAGTCCCTAAATTATCCTAGTATCTAGACTACTTTTGCCTATCTTTGTATACTACTTATCTCTCCTAAGCACTTTAAGACTCACTTGTAAAAGAATATTAGATAAGAGTATATCGATTATAGCGATTTGCCCTGCCAGAATTTGACATTCTATGAGCCCTTTTTGGGACTACGTGGACATTGTTTGACCCGGCTCTGATTCAGGGCAGAAAACTAGTAACTTTATCTTCTAGATTAGCCACATCAAGCTAGGCTAGCAGTCGACCCCTGACAGTCACGCGGAAGGTGCCTACTCCGTTCGCTTGTCATTAAAACACATTAAGTGTTTGTTTGTTTTCCCTGAGGTCATTTAGTGAAACACTAGAAGGTGGCGTTCTCCGAATTGGTGGAGTTCCAGTATGCAGTTTCGTCGCTATATATTTATATATCTGAAAATGCCTCAGTGACCGTTTTTAACAAGAGAAATGCGCTGTCTATATATATATATATATATATATACATATATATATATATATATATATATA
>MNPL01005003.1:0-15782 GCA_002081605.1 Tropilaelaps mercedesae
TATATATATATATATATATATATATATATATAACGGTGGGGAAGCTGAGCGAAGTAACTCTTGGTGGAACAAAATCGGCAGGAAAAAACTTTTATATGAAAACCAACTGGGATGAGCAACTATCGTATGTGCAAGTGCGAGTTTTCGACCTGACAACAGACCCGTTTTTGCTGCAGTGAAGGTAAACGCATCATAAACATGTTCTCGTTTTTAAATAGTTTAAAGATCTGTTTGGGATTCGCTCTTCTGAATCTGCTCCTTACTATGGGGAGTACAAGGTATAGGGCGTCAGAATTCAATTTGACGTGAGGATCTACGTTGCATTTATTCAAGCAGCTCCGAAACGCTTTTCTGCATTGAATTCCACACAACACAAACATGTTGCACTAGTGTACACCATAAAACCTCTGCAGGTTACAACACGCAGACGATCACCTTAATCCGAAGGCAAGCATAATTATGTAAATTCTGTCGAATTAATTGGTTTGCATCACAAACGCGTATTAGTTCATGACATAGATAAGCGACCTAAGAAGGAGAAGTCCCTTCGTATTAGTCGATGCGGTCCATGTTTACTGCTAACGGCTTACATTGCGGCAGATCGTATGCAATCCTCTGCGCGTTTGTAAGTAAACATTTCATCAGGCCACGCTAAAAGATATCTCGGACAATTAATTACTGAGCTTCAATTTCCCGTAGACGCTGTTATCAAGCCAGTACCGTATCAATGCACTTCATGTGTCCATCTGAATGAGGTTCCGTTGTGAAGTCGATCTTGTGTTTCCTGTTCGTTTAAGACTCGAGCATGTCGTCCTGTTGATGGTCAGCAAATATCCGACATGTCATGCAAAGCCGTAAAAATGACTTGGGCGGCGATTTCCTTGCGTGTTTTTTTCTTATGGTGCGCAGAAGTGACGGTGACAAAAGCTCGGTTGTGATGTTTCAGCAGAACGGAATAAGGAATATCTACGAGTCAGTCAATTGGGATTCGCCATTTAAACGGTAAACTTGACATGTGTCGAAGAAGTCGGCAGCAGGTCGTACACGACGAAATTTTTTGTGCGATACGTCAGCGCTTTGAGTTGCCCAGTCCAGAACTGTAAACTGAGTTCCTTCCACCGCAACGTAATAGATTACGTTAGCAGTGCATAATGTTGATAGTCGAGTATTTTAGTGTCGTTCTTGGCCAATGCCTTGCACTTAAAACTGGTACCAAAACTTCTCCACAAATCTATGGATTATTTTGTTCACGTTCTTCAGGTCCTCGAGTGCCATGGCCGGTCCAGCTGTTAAGAGGCAGCCTGATTGGAGGATTGTAGGCCATTGGACAAACTTAAGATAGTGTAAGATTTCTAGTCACTAGAACATTGAACCATATAACTTAGGCCATGGCCTAGAATTGAGTTGAGATCGCTTTAAACTTGAGCCAATGATGGAGTGCAGTTTATTCGTTGCCCTTTCCGGGTTATCTTCATGCGTAACGCGTCTGACACTCTCTTTTTCGATCCGATTTTTTCCTCGCAAGGTTACTTCGTTTCGTGTACTAATGTTGCATGAACATATGTGGTCTAGAATCGCCGAAGTCGACAGAGACTTCATCGAAGACGAAGTACTGCCTGCATAAGGGTTTAGTAGCGTCACTGCTGTAGAACTGGAGGTAGCGAGGAAACGCGTGAGTGAAACTTTGTACTCTATTCCTGACGAAAGGGTCTATGGTTCTCCGAAGTCTCGTTGGCCGAAGTTTTCCTACTAAGGCTTACTAAGTCATGTGCGTTGGAGGGTCTATTTCATGTTTCAAATGCCAAAAGCTATGCCATACAGGTGTATTTTGGAGAAATGAACGTTGACAAAACAAACTCGTTACTTCTCGGAAATACCCTCGGAGTTTTTCTGAGCGTTCTGGCTTCCTTTTATTACCTTTCAATTAAATTCAATGATAATTCTTGTTTTCGCAAGGGCTGGAATATCTATAAAATGATCTCATCGTAGTTTGCAGGTTCCATTCATCTCTGCTCAATATAAAGCCTCAATATAAAGGTAGTGAGCGGCAGGCCGAGAAGATGGGTGACAGGAACTCGATAACGTGCGAGGTATGCGTAGACACGTTCCAGGCGCCCATTCAAGGCCCTTTTATGTTTGTGATTTTCATAGACCTTATTGTCCTTTGAATCACTTCTGGCAAAGTCTGCACGATATTTGCCCAGAGCAGCCATATCTCACATTTCTTTTGCATCTTCTGAGAGCCAACTGGGCATACAAACAGCCCTCGCTAACGTCCAGCGAGTTGTCAACGCGTTTGGAAAGCTTCGATTGGCCATCAATAATATAAATGCTGCTAAGTTTTGCTCTTCGCGAAGTCCAACTGAGTTAGGCCTTTTTCAGGTTCGTGGGATCAATTTGCTATTTTTACAATCTGTCAAGTGTCGGTATTGAAAATTACGGCAATTAGAGGGGCAACCCCATGTTTCTTTTTTTGGCGCTACACAACGAGTTCTGCAATTTTCCGGTCCGAGAACATCCGCCGGCGGCCTGCTTCGGATGTATGAAACGTTGCTTATGCTAATTTTCAGTTACGGCATTTCCATCATGGGAGTTGGTTGCAATGAGTTACCCCGTTTTGGTGTAAGGATTCAAAATGACGCTCCTCGGGTGGTATTTGGCTTGCGGCGAGAACACTAAATTGCATATCTACGTAAAAAACTCAACCTTCTTTGATCTACCGAGATGTTTACAATGTCGAGCGCAATCCTTGTCCACAAAATAGCGGAAAGGAGTTATGCCCAGGGACACTGTCCTACTTCAGCAGAAAAGTTTGCCGAAGAGGTGAGGAAAATTCAAGGAAAAATCTAAATTCGATGGTGGGTATCGATAAGGTGCATTCATTAGTTTTTTACCACGTAATAATGCTTGTTCATATGACCGTATAGATTTTGATGTAAATATACTGGTAGACCCAAATAATTTCAGGTATAATTGTGGGATATGTTTGCGATTATAAATTATATCTTGGTTTTCAGAAATCACCAGATGATTCCGTAGTGAAATTTTCTGAAGTATATATTATTGATAGAAGAAGAAAGACTAAACGGTAACTGATATGAATTTTGATAGCACATTTCATAGTGATGCCAAGATTTCTGATACGTTTTTTTAGAAAGACGTTCTGAAGTCTATTTACTCCCATAGAATCAACAATTTTGAGCAAAAATGATTTCCTCACATTCGCTTCGAAACCTAACAGTTTCCTAGACATTTAAGGTTCCGAATTATTTTTTTCTCTGTTCTCATCGGTTGAGATTTCTGGTCAGGTTAGCTCTGAACCTTTTTTTCTAGTGGCATCAGCAGTCCTTTTCTTGATTAAAAAATCTACTGGAGCAATTTTTAATACAATGTTAAGATTCATTAAAACAATCTATCTTATTATAGCATGTTAAGCCTGTGCAGGAATTTCAGAGCATTGAGAAGAACTGCATTTGCCATATTTTTTGTTAAAAAAAACACTGACAATATAAGTGGAATATCTAAAAGCGAAATCTCGGTTTACGAAGAACTGACGTCAATTTTTTCTTAAAACTTCGTGCATGATGCACAGTAAAATATGTTCCAGATTGAGAAATTATGATAAATTCGCACTTGTCCTCTGCTGGTCGATCTGTAATGCTGTAATCGCCTGTTTGCCAACTTAATTTTGCAGATTGCCTTGCTCGTGCGCCACATTTTAACTTTGCTACCGCCTGTAAGGTCGTGTGGCTCCCTACGTCGCGTAAAGAAACCGCCAACGTATTTTCCACTTGAAGGACTTCTGCGTAGTGAAGGGTCGGATTTGTTACCCTCCTTGAGCTGGGCGACCCCATTACCCACCCTGTCGTGGCAAATGCCTTTTGGCGTTTTCTTTGCACGTCAACAAGTAACGATATTAAGGAGTAGCGAGTCACACTGCTGAATGTCTGACCTAATGGATTACAGTGGGGCATTCAATGGGCTTGTCAGGTGTGGATGGTCAAATATAAATTTTTTTCTGTAATAGCCCTGATTCACTAATAGTGGGTTACGATTAACCCCTATAGGGCGCTGTCCTTTGACATCCGATGCGCATGTTGAACAAAAACAAGCATTGAATCACGTTACGTCAAAGGACATCACAAATAGCGAGCCACTTGGCCATCAATTTCTATTCGAGCGGCGTCATCAGGCCGTCATAGCTTCGGCTTAAGATTCCTCTACAGAGTACGAACAGGCAGGTACTTCCCAAGTTGTCTCCGACCCGTAGCCGGCACTCGGGCGGCTACGTCCGTTTGGTGATTGACGCATTTCTGGTGAGCCATGGCAATGGATCGGACCACGCTTGTGTTTTTGCTTCTCCGCCGCTCGTGTGTCTACTACGATATAATGGCGGCGAAGGGTCACGCTGCGAAAGCTCGTCGACGCAATCCGAAGCTCAACATCTTCAAGTCAATCAAACGAAACTCGTCATTTTGCAAGTGGAGATTCAGCATATGCAATTTATCAACTGCGCGAGATGAATCCGATCGAAGGGGTTCACGCCCAGTCGTAGACGACGAGGCTTTTTGCTTGGTGTGGGCCTTCGATAATCAGAGAGTACGCAACGAAGAGCACGTTTCCCCTGTTTGGTAAGTAAGGTCATCTAAAAGAACGTTTACTTCACTTCCTAAACAGACTCTGAGTGCAGTACACTATATTTAAAGTAAACATCGTCCGGCCTATACGGCTCTTTAGCAGCTTCAGAAGTGCGTGTCCGCAAATTCAGAGTTTCTGATGCCGGCATTGTGCTTGAATAACCGTTAA
Organism: Tropilaelaps mercedesae; assembly: GCA_002081605.1. NCBI lineage: Eukaryota > Metazoa > Arthropoda > Arachnida > Mesostigmata > Laelapidae > Tropilaelaps > Tropilaelaps mercedesae. The sequence continues at coordinate 4,807 of MNPL01005003.1, forward strand.
CAAAGTTTTGTTCACTGTAGCTTTACCGGCATAAGCAACCATACCCTATGCGAGCTAAAAAGAGACCAGCTGATCTTTTTTGTTTACATCTAACGTCTAACACAGACAATATCGTTATAGTAGTTCTGTACAATGTTTTCCACCGTGACTACGTTTCCATACGCCGGTTCGCTGATGAATCATCACCGGTTTTTATCTGTACACGTTGGAAATGTATAGCGAGATTTCCCAGCCGCCCACTTCTGTCTCATTTCGCTGAATGGTCGGCGTCCGAGTCTCGGAATTAAACAGGAGTAACATTTCCCTAATCTGTCATCTATTCACAGCTATCGAGATGACGACCACTACCATCTGTCTAGACAGTGCCTTGGCCTTCGCATATCATTCCGTTGATGAGGGTACGCAGCTGGCGCCGGCCGCCCTGACGTCGGATATCGTGGGGGTGATCAACACACTCATAGAATTCGCAATTCAGGCCAACGGTTCGTTTGTCGCACGGCAAGGAATGAAACACTTTTATATATCACCGCATATGACTCTGCAGTTTATGACGGTGCCTATTCTGTGGCTCCAACGAGCTTACTATGTCTGTATTTGACCTCGACGTCATTAAGCATGTGGTTAACTACTATAGACTTGTCTTGCTGTAAGTTGACTCCGCGACCACATGTGATGGCAATGGGTGAAGAAAACATTGTATGTCGTCCAAAAATAATTCAATTCTTTGACAGCGCAAATTGGATTTTATTTTCAGAGAATACCTGCTGGGTTCATGGTGAAGGTTTTATATATCTATCTATATACCCTTGGGAGTCGGTAAAGATCGGTTTGTTAATGAACAAGGGCCCCACTTAGATGACGGAGTTGGATGGAAAACCGCTTGGGTTAGTACTTACCGGTCGAAAGAGGCCTTCGAAAGAGGGGAGACTAACGGGGAAAAGCGACTACACACGTGACCTACAGGTCTCAATTCTCCCTTCCCTTCCAGCTAGATAATTTTTGTAAAATTATCGTCCTCATTTCTATCGATTTTAAGTGGCCAAAAAAACATGTTTCTACTGGAGCCCGCATCGTCACGTAGAGCGGCCTGAAGTATAACTGTATATGATTGCTGGACGAGCGTGACCGTGAGGTAAAACATCGCAATTACTGGTGAGCATACAAATGTTGATTCCAGTGAACAATAAGGTAACAATGAGGTATCGTTGGTTGCACTTAACATAAATTTCCTATCTAACTTGACATGACGTCTTTCAAGTTTTGAAGTCTGAAGTGTACAGTGAGTGTTGGTGAAATGATAGAGGAATTAGTGGCTTAAGGGAGGTATCAAGGATATGAAACGACAAAGAAAACTGGATTGGACAGTCAATGAAGAATTTGCGCAAATGATATCTAGCCAAGTTTTACAGAAATATCTGAAGTTCTAAATAGATTCTTCCATTCCACTGAAGCACACAGAAGTTAGTGAGCAATCCGAAAACCTGTATATTCTATAGTTTCTGTTGCACAAAAATAAAAACTAAAAATCTGTTATATCTAAAATCAAAATTCTATTCTACGGAACACCAATTTCAAATTTCCTAAGAATCCGTGCAAAAATGCATACATAGTACTATTCGATTCAGCGCGGAGTCCCTTGCGCGTTTGCCGTCCTCGCCGGTTGACCCCCAATAGCAGCTGCTGTTTAATTTTTGTTTATTTTATTTCTCGCGGCTGCCCTTGGTCGTTGATGGCATGTGAAAGCTTGACGAATTTTCCTGAATGTTCGAGAATCGCATTACAGAGAATCGCATCACAGAGAATCGTAAATTACAGGCTGCTTTAAAGGTGAGAAACTGTGAACAACTTTTTTTTCAATGGTTCAGCATCCGTCTATGCGGCTGCACTCGAGCTGCCATGCTGGAGCAGGCGTAATTCTCTCGCCTGACCCCAAGAAACACTTCGGTGTACTGGAGAAGCGCCCGTAGGAAAGCTTATGAAGTCGACGGCAATTTGAGCAGCGTAAATCTGTTTGACAAGCGCACGACGATGTCTGCTGACGTGCCATGAAGAATTATCAGCGCGCTTTTCGATAAAGCCCCCTCTCTCTATCTCTAAATATACACTTATACATAATTTCTCTTAATATTCGCAAAAATATAATGTCTTATTTTTGTACAAACAGGACCAGGCGAGCTGATCTCCTGTGAACCACTCGGGACAGGGGGCAGCGCAATTCGACTTCCCCGCTCTTTCAGCCACAGAATCTAGCCTGGCGTTTCAGGTTTTACCTCGGCTTTTTACACGATAGACGTGGCCGCCTGTAGACTGTTTTCCACTAAAGCAACATCTGCACCGTCCCGAATACACTGCGTTTAACTGACGTTGTGTACGACCCATCGAAATAAAATGCGTTTCGTGTTGAATTTAGTTGAACGCACATGTCGATTATAGTTAGATAAAAGGGCCCTAGTCGGCATAGGCACTGGACAAATTGGAAGAAATGTTTGCCATATTTTCACAATCGGCCTTAGATATGTGACAAAGGCAGCATAAATGAAGAAGAACGATTTATCAACGTCCGTACATTGTAGACCTTATTGCAGCGGTCAGGGACATGCAGCCCAGAATGCTGTCTATCCTAGCATCGTTTTTCCTCGACTGTTTATGCAGTTTCGCCTATAGAAGGATTCTCCGCTGGTTGAGCAGGCGCATTCCAACAATATGCTCGTGGTTCACAGGTAGAGGTAGGCAATTAATGCATGGAACACACGACAACACAACGTCAATCTACGGACGACAACCTGTGGTCGTCCACGGAGATAAGCAAGCCTACAAGGCGTTCAATGAAGGAGGAAGGCCTTGCACGAGTGGGGTAAGTTGAGCCGCAATTCTCCTTTCGAATTTCATTCCGGCCATCTCACAAGAAAAGGACACAGCCTGAGTGTAGGATTTCCGTTCGAAGGCCTATTTTATTTCATTTTATCTCGCAGCAGCCTGTAGACTCTTTACGAGGCCCAAAAACCGTTGCCGGGAAACACGACCCTGCTTACCAGTTAGCCAATCCTACTTACCAGTTAGCCGTTTTTACGTCTCTATCTATCAAAAGGGAGAGTTTCTAATAGCTATGTGATAGTTGACTGCCAGCCAGCAATGGCCTGGCGAGAGCTGTGAGTGGATGAAATTTTCTAGCCTCCATGCCTCGATGAGATTCATTGGTCTCCAGTTCCTCCATTTTCGAGTAGGGGTCAGATCAGGGAAAAGTGTAGATTGGGCTCAGATGCCAGACAATCTGTTATTTTGTTCTTCGCAGTGGTAGTTTGGATGGCTGTAATGGACCTTGTCGTTGGTGCCGTGCTTTGGCGCTCTACCGTTGCACGTTTTAATGCCGTTCTCGGAGTTCTTCCTCGAAGCACTTTCGAGAGTTAGAGACGAAACCGTTGCCGGGGATTTTGCGTTTGCACTGCGCTTCAACACGTACCAGGCGTCTGAAATGTAAAAATCGACTGCCGAAATACGTCTTGCCCGCGTTTTGCTTGCAGGGAAACGGCGGTTTCGTATCTGTTGGCAAGTAGGATGCTGGTATGTTGCTGGCGACGGCGCTCGTTAGAGAACCGACGACGTGCGGGTGTGTCCTGGACAGACGGCCATAAATGATAGCTGAGTAACTTGGTGCATTCGTGTGCGTCTTGCGACAAGAGGAGACACGTAGATGCACGGGTTCGATGCCCACCGTTGCACATTTATATTTATATGGGTCCGTCTCACGGGGTAATGCAAAAGTGACCGTGGACATGAAATATTGGCTAAAGGTTAGCCGTAGAGCTAACGTAATAGCCGGCCAGCAATTGTCGACCACAGACGCGACGTGTGTCTTCGTTCATTGAGTATAACCAATTAAACTTTTTTCCCACGACAGGCTGAAGTATGCTACGACAACAGTAGCACAACTGAATGACTCGTTACCTCGTCCTCTAATTTCAGAACTTTTTGCCATTAGAATGGACTGCATTCGACTTTGCTTGGGTTAGATGTTTGGGTAAATTCTATCCAGTTCGGGAGCTTTGCAGGGTGAACATCAAGGGGGGTTGCCGGGTGACTTGTCACTAGACGGTGTATCTAAGCTTTGGCATGACCTTTGCGCTCACAGCGGGTCGACGATACCAAGTGAGTATTCGAATAGCGCAGGTTATTTCTTGTAAAGCCCACCGGGTCAAGCGTATTACATTTTCCGTCAGAAATAGCCATTCGTGGTAGCAACGATGACAGCCGAATCTAAGACATGTACTGCTGCGGAAAATTTTTGACGTACGATGTCCAGTCGCACACCGTGGCAGTAGACGATGCAATTTAGGCAAACGGTCCAGGGCGAGAAATATCGTCCCTCAGACATTGTTCCAACAGGGTCCTTTCCCTCCACCAAGACTGCTAAATGTTTCGTTTATGTCGTGTGTTGCCGAACTAATTAATGCTTACCGTTGCATAGAGTTGCGTAAACGGCCTCTACTGCCGTACAGAGTATAAGACATTATTGGCGTCTGCACGAAGCCTACACTATCTCATGGAGAAGTTCTGGGCGTGTCTTGGGTAAGTTGGATCGACTCATCCTTCCGCTCCCTATGGCACAAACGTCTGAGGCATAAAGTCATGGTGGTAAACTTTTTATTGCCTGCGCACTTTCTGCCTGACCGGGTCCGTAGCAGACGGCGCGAGTCGAACAGAGTGATCAGAGCCATTGTGGCCGGATCCCCAGGCATTTCTAATGCGCTCTCGGAGTTTCCAGACTGCGCCCATCCCTTTCGTGGACCTCTGTACTGGTGTGCCTGAGTCCCTATTAGTCACCTTTTCAGCTTCGTTCGATAGTTGTCTCGCTTATGTCGTTCAGAAAACGACTTCGGCTCATCTCGGACGGAGCAGAGAGCCCCGCCGAACTTTAGGAACGAAACGGCCATCCAGAGCCAAAGGGGCCAAGCGTCCATTACCAGTGTCGGCGACAGCGGCCAAGATCTAATCAGTGACCGAAATGGCTGAACATCTCTGAGGTTATATTGCACCCTCTAGCTTTTAGGCCCGTATTTCCAATCGAGCCATGACGAGATCCCAGCAACTCGTCGGCATCAGAGTGCAATACCTGGGTTGGCCACGGTGTCAGACCCGCCCGGCTGACACAAGCAAACCGATGACCAAGGCGCAATGGTCTTAGAAGCGGTCATTGCCCTACCGATATGAGGAGGCTTAGCATAGGATGATTCGTTCCGTAGATGCGGCTTTGGCGGTTTTTTTTTGGCACAGGCAACAGTTGTAGGGATGTTTCTGTGTCCGTCTGGAACTCCGGAAACTGCAGGGGTTTAGTGATAAAAGCCAGCCGTAGCGTTACGACCGATTCGTGGCCTGATCACGGGTCACCCACTTTTCCACCGAGGCACACAGCCCCTTAGGACCTTCACGCCTGCCCGGAATAGCCTCTTAGAAGCAAATTAAGGAGTGCTTTACGGGAGTTGTTGCTTCTTCTCCAAAATATAAGGACAATGCGTTTAGCCATAAAAAACATACTGCTGTTTATTATTATAGAGCTGACATAATTATTTATAATTTAGAGCACGTCGTTAATAACCAAACGGGTCTACGGCCATTACGTCTAGCCGGTTCGCCCTACCTTAATTGACGCCTCATAGGTTTCCATGGAAACTCCGATACACAGCCGTATGTTCGAACTACGCAGAAGGAGAATACATTTGCAGCTCTGCATTTTATACGACAAATTCTGTGGTTTCGCTGTCACATCGCTGTAGTTTTCGAAATTTTTCCTTTTAAAGAGTACACACATAGCTAAAATTCTTGCGTAAAATTTCATCGGGCCATCCATTTGCTGGACTGCACATATGGAGATGAGGCGTGAACATACTTTGCGCGTTACCTTGGAAATTCAAAATTTTCCAATATATCAACCACACGTGTTTTTACGTTACCTAAGCCTGATACAACGTCTCGAAGCACGCTAGATCCTGTCGTTTCAGCACGCCTCAATGAATGTTTCAAAAATCCTACTCGCTAATGTGCGTATACAGCACGACAGCAGTGGTTACGCCTCCAAGCGGCTGAACCCTTGTCCAACCTAAACCTGTATAGTAAACAAATACTCAGCCATCGCAACAACGTGTAAAATACAACCAGCATGAGGCATACGCCTGTACCCGACGCCTGAAAATCGACTGGAGCGAACCAACGAATTTCGTCCCCTTGGTTAGGAATGAAATCATGGCAGAAGAAGCAGGTGACAACGCAACCGCAGGCGAGATTTTCGTTGCAGGAAAAATATCGCTGGTCCATCATTTCGACGCTAGGCCACAGACGTTCCCCCCGCTAGCCGCCCATTTGGCCTAGCGTTGTCCTGCGATCGTTGTAGACACAGAAATATCGCCAAAGGCTGTGTAAAGCCCCCCGGGGCTGAAAAAGGCAGCGCAATTGTCAATTCCCTACGTTCGTTTCCTTGGAAAAAGTGTGGCTATTTTGGCTCTGCGTATTCGTTGTCACGAACGCACTTGAGCAACGCTTATGGAAAAATGGCGGTAGACAGAAGGTCTGCAATGATGCTTAAAGAGCTGAACCTGGCTTTGCTAGTTTTTCCAGGAAAGAACTGACATTGGCCCTGTCATTAGCATAATGTAGATATGATCTCCTTGGCATTATTTTTACGGTAATAATTTTTATGCTCAGATGTGATTCAAGATGTAAATATGGAAATGAGGTTGTTGTAGTGTTCGTACCATGCATACAGTTTCAGAGTTTCACGCACACTATTATTTTTGGAGTTTTTATGTGGGAATTTTCGCTGTTCGATCTAATATGTTCTTGTATAGGAACATGCTTATTATTAACATGCATTGTTTTTATTCGATTTCGAAGTTACCATTTAAATCATGCAAACATACACACACACAACAGCCACTCAGCGTTCCCAATATATGGCCTCTCCTATACCAACCAACATGCATTTGACCTTACTTGTTCCCACCCTCTACCAAATTAGCTACGCTAACAAACGGGACAATACCCTAAACGCTCCCTATATGCCATAATCTCCATGTATCGAACAAAACAAGAGGACGCCGACCCCAGGTCTGCGTGGTCCAATAAATGAAATTGGTTAACCCGTCTCATAAGAAAATTGCGCTATGTTCCGCTTTAATGTCATGCAATTCTATTTGGATGCCTGCCTATACGTGGACATCGTGAACGCCGCTGCAACCGATCTATAGCAGCTAAAAGTACGGCAAACGCAGTAGTTGAGATCACGTAGATGCAACGCTGAGGCGAGGTTGGCTTCCTGCTGAGCGACCAAACCCCTCAGTCGCGACATGACACGTGCGGCCCCCGTCGAGCTCCCGTGGTAACAGTTGATTAGACGCATCTTTACCCCATCGACGCGTACATGTCTGCGAGCCCGAACGAAGTGACCAGCATGATCATGTAACCCAGAGATGCCTGCCGCACACGACTATTCAGGCGTTTCGCCTTTCTCAGGCTGTCCAGTGGCCTTTTAAGCGTGATAGTGGAACTCCGTTCCCACCCCGCTGCGAGGAGTTCCTCGACGAGGCCGGTCCCCCGTCGAAGAAGCTCGGCCGCCCGCTGGGCTGCCGGACCAGTCGGCGACACGGCCAGGGCACTGACAGCACCAGCGGCATTTGAAATCTGGAAAATTAGAAAATCGAGCATTGCGCCACATATCGAACGTAGTCGATAACGACTTGACGGCCGCCACCTCTATATGGGCCTGCTCGTCCAAGCCGTCCACAGTGAACCACAGTGAACTCCTCCTTAGGACAAACGAATACCTTCGTGGTGTAGAAGTTTCGGCGTCGACCGTTGAGTCCCAGCACAGGTCGCGGAGCACATTGCGGTCGGATAAAGGAGCCAAAGGTGAGTATGCCTCTCGACCTACCGGATGAAATGAACCTACCTTTGCCAATGTGTTTTGTCGGAGATTTCCGCCTGTCAAGTGGAGATTAGTGACTAGTGCTGGGGCGTATGCGTGGGTGAAATTAACGGAACGAAAAAAGCAACAAACATCATTTTCGGCAGAAAAGGCCACGGGCCATGTTATGTATAGTGGAGCTGGTTCGCGCTTGCGAAAAACACGAAGCATACTTTTAGGTTAATTATCTTTTGGGAAAACATGCAAATCAACTTGCCTCAGAATTCCGAAAACAGTAGCGCAACTTTTTCGATAGTCAAGTTTTCCATAGGTGTACGAATTAGAGGAAACAGTCTGCTATGATGAGACCACAAATTGTTTATATGTTTATATATTGGAGTTTTCAAGCTACTGTAGTTCTTTCTTGTTCGCCCAGTTTGCTAATGAGTGGTAACAAACAGAGATTCACTTGAAAAGCGAGAAAAGTGCGATTCATGTCATTCCATTTACGCTAAAATATATCGATACCATTTTGAGGAAAAAGTTATATAGGATGTTAGCAATAGTGTTTTTCCTATCATGTGATTAAAGCAATAAGTTCTTAAATCTGAAGGAATCGTGTCACACGGCTCATATCCCTCACAGAAGCCGGCATATGCGGCTTGAAGTCAGCTTTCCAATGCAATTTAGCGCTTATAAATCGGTTGTAGAAATTAAAAGTTGGAAAATGTCAAGGTCAAAAAGGCGAGCTGGTTGCGCACGATGGGGCGGTTCGGCACAATTTTTTGAGAACGGCACATCTTTAGAACACAGCCTCGTCTTGTTACGGTTGTAGTGGCGAAACATTTACGACTACAATGCATTCGTGTACAATAAAATCAGAGAAAATAAAAACCAGATTTATTTCAATAGGAAAGTTCAACACACACACACACACATATATATATATATATATATTACTAGAAAAGCTTGCCATATTAATAACTCGCAGTTGGACTGCTCCATGCGGTCCACATCGAGTTGCGAAGTGATAGCACCTTAGTGATACCAAACGTCGCCATAGTGCAAACTGCCAATTCGGTCCAAAGCACCACCACGACAGGTGCAAAGGTTGAAGTCAGCACCGCGTAATGACTCTCTGCGTGGACCGACTGCCTGCGTCCTTACGACATCTGTCTTTATCGACTTCACGATGTCCTCATTCTTCCACCACAGCACACATCTACCATTCAGGTACCCCTATTACTTGTATTAGTTCCTCTGCCGAGTTAGGCCATCGATAGTGCCATACACCAACTCGACGTGGAGGCCATCGGCCTGTTTCATTCCTTTCAAGGCTCATTGTTGTTCGTGCAGCTGTGGCTTCTAGTGTACACGGCCGCTTGGCCTACACCTAATCAAACTTTAGTTCACCGCCGAGCCTCCCTGCTGAGAGGGACTGCTGTAGGCCACCGGAACCGGCCTGAGTTCCCTGCTCTCGGCACCGGGGGCCCATGCACGGCCCCTGGTCGTATCTGATCTTTGCCTCTGCAACTGCACCTGCGACAATGAGATTGCCAAACGGCAAAGATAGGCCGAGCTGTCGTCGCGTCAGAAACCTCCCTTACAAAGGAACTTTCACCTGCTTCGTCGATTTTCGCTAGCTCCTGCTCGTGGCCGCCCGATCGCGAGACGGGCCCTTGCGAACGTCGAACCGGAAAAGGTTCCGTCGACGCGACGTCCAAGTATATTCAACGCCAGCATTCTACAATAGAGGAAGAGAAAAAAAAGAGGGAAACGGAGACATTTCAGATAGGGCACCATTGTCATCCGTATGTGGAAGTACACATATGTACATACGACTAGTTGGCGCAGAGCAACATCCTTGTGAGTATGTCGCAGCCATGACACAACTTCAAAATGGAGCAACCACGAAATCTGCGCGATGCATGGCGAACGCCAGACACGGAGAGCTTCGGTGATATTCATGTGACACGCCCTTTTCCGTAGCCGCTGTCGCCCCAGTATGCAACAACGGCAGAAACCCAACACTAAAATGGTTCTTTGGCTGTCAGACGTCGATGATCACTTTGGAGAGTGACAAACAGAGCAAACACTGTTCCGGCAATTGTTCAATGCAAGGCTAGTACTGTCATGATCATCCGGCGACCCGAGTTCCTCGACCCCGCGTTCGTAAACTGCCCTTGAAGACATCGGAGTAACAGCCTTCACTCGATGCTCGTTGAACGATTCCTAAAAGTCGGCCAGGACTGGGCGTTGCTGCGAATTCGAGATTCTTTGCAACCTGTTTAGTTCGTATTGCCACGTGCCGGTCGGGTTTGGCCTGCTCGTGCGGTGCAGCACCAGGATTTCGTGGTAGAGCAGCCTATCGACGTTCCATAGCCACACGGGCCACTGACAAGGGCTACCCACGAGGATTGGAACGGGCGCTAAACAACGTCTGTAAATGTTCATAGTTCAAACTCGCTTTTCAGGCCTTGTCAAAATTCCAACGGATGACGTCGGCCGTTCATTAATCTCAACACTCTTGGGGTGACGACCAGCTGGGCAGGCAGGCGGGCCGAGGCCTGCGTGTCCTAGAAGGTAAGAGAGTGCTAGCGTTGAATACATTTTAGCAGGATATGATATAAGAGCCTAGCTTAGCGAACAATACAGGTCGGACCGTGCGTACTCCCGGCGTTCGCCTTCCGTCAGGCCTTGCGCGGCCTGCCCCGCTCTGGAAGGCTTCTCGACCTCATCAGTTAATTCAAGGAAACTTCATTTCACTACAGTTTCCCGAACAATGGCTTCACTCAAGTCTGAAACCCTCCTCCGACGCCCGCTCGCAGGACCTACAATCTGCCAGGCTCCTCTTTTTTCCGCAGAGTTCTCCTTCTTTTCCGCACCCCCAGCACGACTCGAAAAGTCGGCGAACGGTTTGGACAGCGCAGGCTGTGAGAATCTAGTTGACACAATAGATTCAATAGCCTATAGTAAGAATTGCCCGGTGGGGACGAGCCGGCCTCCATTTACGTGGGGACTCGGCGGCGTTTTTCGTGCGACCCATACATCACCGTCCGCCGCCGAGTCCCCACGTAAATGG
>MNPL01005007.1:0-27282 GCA_002081605.1 Tropilaelaps mercedesae
TATATATATATATATATATATATATATATATATAGTTGCTTGTGATTCAAGGAACTAACCGAGGCATCAGACTAATGCAAGGTGTTCCTATTCAACACTATTTAAAAAATTCGCAAGCTTTTCACCGCTGATCGCCAGAATTAATGCTTGGTCTAGCCGGTGTCAAAAGAAGATGAAAGAAAGGCAAAAGCGAAGTTAGTTTGACTAACAGAATTCCGACTCTGTTCTTCAAAGTATTCTTCTAATGATACAAGTTGTTATAGAAGTGCTGATCGCCTGAATGATGTTTCAATACGCAGTTGTCGGAATATTCGAAATTGCCGTGAAACAGTTTTCGCTACATGTATTACGAATTGACGAATCTCCAAAGGAAGGACACCATCTGCATTTACTTCGGCATTATTACTACTTTATCTCTGCATTTAAGTTTCAAGTCCACGAAAGCTGTGTTTGTTTCTGTCTGCCAAATATGTATGACGTTGTGTTTTTCAGGTAATTATGCAAATTATCCTAGGTAGCATTTCGCATGTATTTCCATTCCCGGGTGCTGGCGTGGGGTAGCGAACGTCTTAACTCCACTCACACAGCTCATATAAAAAAGGAGGATGCAGACCTTTCTTTTAAAACCTTTTAGCTGTCCAGAAGACAACGCTTTGGCAGAGAGTTAGCAGAGAAAGAGGCAAAGCAATACAGGAAAAGAAAAACGAAAAACTGCGCTAAGTTAATGTAAGCGAGAGAACACATTGGGAAAGACGGCACAAAAAATTACGTCTTGTTCAATAGGATTGCGTCAGCCCAAATCGATGATGGCTGCTCCACAGGCCACAGAAGTTCCTGGGCCTAGTCTACGAAAAACACTCGCTTACATACAAACCTACACAATGCGTGGCGGAAGACGTGACCAAAATCATCGACAAAAACGACTCCGTGGTAGTATAATAAAATAGATTGGTACCAGTCCACTGCTTCTTGTGCAGTCGAATGAACAGTACGAAAATAGGAAGCCTGGGTAAGTATCCGAGCCTCGAGGGTACGGACAACACCCTAAGAAGGGATAGCGAAGAGACGCTGAGTAGAAGAGAAAATGACAGTAGCCCAAGAGTAAACTCCCTATATGCCACCGTTAGACTACACACACGTTTTGCCACCGTACATTACTGTGCAACATTGATGAACTCTATGTCTATAAAGCACAGCACACTGTATTAGAGAAACCCTTTAAAAGATAAAAAATAATAATGCTTCCGCGACTCAGATTAGTTCGAAGTGGATGTAGGTGAAGTGCTAGAATGCAAGGAATACAAAACACTACGAACTACTGTTTTTGTGAGAATTACGTGGAGATTCAGTAACCGGATCCCTATCAAGGGTGTGCGTACGGCGGATTCCTTTTCCTGTATCTTTGCCAAACTGTACCTTTCTGTACTGTCGCCCTTTATTCAGAGCCATTTTGAAGTAATTTAATTTCTGAAAGCATAGGACTAGAGTCGGCATTTCTGAATCATTGATACCCACTTCGCATCTAACATGGTACAAGAAGATCGATGCGTTATTTTTGTGTTCGTAGACTTGTTAATTAATAGCGTTTAAATTCAAGGAACCTCGTTTACTACCTGTCCCGCACCACTCCGGTGCACATATTTGCATTGCATATGACGTCCGCTTTTTCTGTGCATATTACAATAAGGTGGCGTGCTCAGTACATGCAGACTGGCTTTTTTTTGCAGTTCGTCACTTTCCCTACAATCGAAACTAACTGCATTTCTTAGTGACGGTACTATTTATAAACTTGTTGTTCTAGCTTTAGAAGTACATAAAACGTATGCGACCAGCTAAATCCGAACGGGCCTGAATTTGAAAGGCGAATTTCGAGGCTATAAGTCCCACAGTAGCCCAGCAATGTGTTAATTTCCGTCCGCAAGCCCAATCTACACCATAGCCACGCAACTTCTGATACATTGTGCTTTGACCAAAATCTCTTTCGAGTTTTTTCCTTTTCCCTTGGAACAAGAAAATAAAGGCATTAGTTACCCTATTAAAGAGATCGTTTGTACACAAAGCAACAAAATTCTGTTCGAGACAAGGAATTTAACTCCAATCCGAGTTTCCAACCGTTATAAATTGGTAATAAAGCATATGAAAACGATTGGTTTTTCTAGATGTTTCCATTGTCTACTTCACCAGTTTTGTACGAATTTCTGTTTTGGACAGCCAGAATACATTATTTCCGCATAGGTAGCCTAATTTTCGTTCTTCTCATTCGGGCTACGTAACCAAATCTAGATAAAAACTATAAATACTTCTAGTAAAGCTAGACCGTAAACCCGGAGGCTCTTTTCGATATTTTAAACATGATAGGTTGCACAACATTTTCACTCCCCATCTGGATGTATTTTAGCATCGCCACGAACGTGGTGAGTGCCATTGACTGTAGTAAATAGTCGCCGTACGATCATTTCCCAACAACCTAATTTTTTTCTTCCGGTGTATTCCAAGCACATATGTCTTTATCAATGTTAAAAGAAACCGAAGAAATTGGCCAGTATAACTTGTACATATGGAATTTAATTTTTGCATTGTACTGGCCAAGCTTGCATACCGCGCGATATGTGGTCGATTTTACCCTACGAGGTTAGTCGATGGTACATTTTTCAGGCATTCCGTAATAACATAAGGGACACAATGACTACAAGTGCTTTAATAGAAGTTGTTCCACAAAAAGTTGAATGCCGCGTATATGTGACCTGTACTGGAGTTTCTGGTGCTTCACAGCTTGGTCTTAGAGACCGAAAGGCTTTTTTAGGAAAACAAAAGCCTGACTCGAATCACAACTATCAAGCGATTTGTGTTTCGTATAGCACTGATTGTTAGGACGTCATGGCTTGCTGCTGTTCATTGTTCGTCGGTGGTTAACGTATAACATCTATCTCGCTCATTTTTTCAAGACAGGTTTGTTCTGCTATGTTTTCAACTCATGGCCGTATTTAGTAACAAAGGAAAAGGCAGTGTACAACAAGTACAGTCATTGGACAGTCAAGTGGACATTTTTATATAAGGTAACGAACTAACGCATTTTGGTTCTTGGTTTGGTTTGACGACTGTTGGTTCTTTCGGGTTCCAACAAGCATTGACCCCTACTATTTTGCGGAAGATATTATCGAATTTAATCTTCTCCAACGTATCACCGTCAAATGAAGAAACAGTGATTTGTGTCTCTCCGGTACATTTATTTATTGCATTGACAACTTTTTCATAAAACGTCGTGTTAGTGTTACAAGCTATGCACAATCTTTTCCATTTCATCGTTCGTATTATGTGTAGTATTATATTAACAGTATCTACGACAAATAAGCCACAATGAAACCAATGATAGCAGAAACAACAATAACAATATATATATATATATACATAGCGTGTTGTTGATGTTGTTTTTATGAGGTTAGAGAAAAGGACGGAGTAGGCCCTTGAGAGCAGGAAGACGCTATTAAGGGACACTGGCCATTTACGCCTTGAGCCACTGCTACGTGCTAGCCGATGAGCGTTATAGTGGGATGCCTTGCAAATGTGTGCTGAAACCGCAGCCTTGCCCTATGCTTCCGCTCATCACTTCCACGTACGTCCTTGCATTCCCTATCTCTCTCCCGTCTGCTGCTACTTTACTAACCCTGCAAGAGGCAGGCGTCTCCAACCCCTTGTTCATATCGTAATAGTCATAATAATAAAAACAAAAAGAACATCATGAAAGGCCGCGCGCAGTCTTCTTCAGCCTACCCATGTCCGGCTATTGTGCTTTGCATTCTCGTGATGGCTGGGTCGTCGGATAGTTGGTGCAGTCGTTTAGCAATTAGCTGATCCAACGCCAGCCCGCTTATGTCCACTGCCGACTGCGGGAGCATGCTCCTCGGCATAGAGACAAAAAAAAACGCTTTTAGTCCTTAGCGAGATGTCCTACCTCGCGTCCTCGATTATGCGAACCTTGTATTGCTATTAGGAGATCGCTGTTTTTAGTCGGATGCCCATGGCGTGTCCAACACTTTCTGACAGACGGGACCACGACGTTGCAACATACACCCTCTTTATTCTAAGACCCGTTAGATATTGAGTCAAAATTTTCGGCTATACTGTTGGAACCAAAGCACATGACAGTGAGAAGTTCCAGGCATCTCGGGCTTGTAAAGGCGGCACCGTCGGCGCTGGGCTCCGGGCGCGACTAAGGGCTAATTGTTCGCAGGTCGTCAATGAGCATCCGCAGAACTCCAGCTTCTGAATAACAGGCGGGGCGGTCTGGAACACCGAAACCATCGGAGCATTCTCCGATGAGGGCTGTAGCGCACAGACGTCTGGCAATATATCGTAGCGTCATAAGGCATGGCCCGAGCCCAATGTGGGACTCGCCGTATGTGAGTCCATTATTCGACGCGTTTTCACGCGGAGACCAAGCCAACATGGGATTCCAGGACCAGGCCGTTCTAGAAATTTAACAATACGAGAATTCTCTGTTATCGGCCTCTTGTGGGCAGGGAACAGAACTGATCGATAGCCAACGCCGCTCTAAGCACATATATTTAAGCTAGTTACATTAGCACACATCAGTAAAATGGCTCAGGGCAATAATGGCCTTAATGGCAACACGGCCTTAATATTTATTAGCTTCGCCAAGGAGGTCAACCTTTTTTTTATATTACAACAAAAAGACGTTCATGCACACACTGACTTCACGACAGAGTATTTACCTGCCTAAAATGAGACTCGGGCTAAGGGCGTACCGAGACCACTAAAATTTACGCCACACTTATCTTCACTCCTATGCTCCGATCTTAACCTAGGAGTATTACGAGCCAAGGGGTCAACCGTTGTAGTACTTAAAATATTCTGGCATGTCAGAATCAATACTCGCACATAGCTGTGCACATTTATATCAACCGGTATAAATAAACCTGAACAATGGACATGTCTAACCGAACTTGCTAGATACTCGAGGTGTATTTAAACAGTTATCGCAGTGCAATCGGAAGTTTTTCGAAATTTCCGACTGACGTGTAGAAATCTTCTTCCCATTATTCGTATATATCTCTAACGCTCAGTAATCTATGCGAATATTGATAGTTTTTTATTTCTTTTTTGTGCAGTTTTGTAACCAAGTTACGTAGAATTCATGTCAGTGTGAACGTGACCTGGCCGAAAGTACGTACGCTCCGACGACGATTTGGCCTGCTCCAGAAATATTTAAGAAAACCCTTTAGCTATTGCAAAGTATCGTCTGAAACTGCGTGCCCATTTGCGTATTGCGAGGTAGCCATGTAAATCTCTAAAATTTAACTGCAGTCCGATGCGCATCTCTATATGCTGTCCAACTCAACCTAATCGACTCCTCCTACCGCGCCTGTTTTGTCACGCCTAGTATCACGTAGGAATTATTGTGTGAGTGTGTGAGAGTGTGGGTGTATGAGAGAGAGAGTAGCCCTTAGGTCATTAATAAAACAGTTCAATAAAAATTTCTCTTACTGTAAACCCGTTCGTACCTTTTGTATGTGCAAGGACTACAAGCCTTCGTCAAAAAAGCATCCAGACAAATGTTTTACGAGCCTTTCTTGCCTTATTCTTTTGTAAATAGCCATGTTATTTAGTGCCTTTTACTGTTCGTGGTACTCTCTTTTCGCCTACCCTCGGTAAGTCACATCTCGTAAACCCTCCTCCCGCATGTCACGCCTTCTCGGGCACGTTACCGTTTTCCTTCGAAAATACCTGTACCTATGTCTGGTAAGATCAAACGAAAAGTGAGTAGATAATCTTCTAGCTCTGTCTCACTACGCATTGACTGGTACATGCTTTACTACGTGAGGGTGTGCTTCGCATCACATGACCAATGTCCTGTTTGACCTGGTTTGTGTTGGATTCGACTGAGGCAGCCGGCGTTGTTCCACTACCTTACTGTCCCTTCACGCTTCACGGAAGTTTCACCTCCTGTTTTTCTACCGGCTCGTTTTTCCGGCCCGCTTCGGCTGTCGTCCTTGCTATTCATCTCTTCTGCCCTGGCAATTTCTTTCCTATAGGCTAACCCGCTTTTTGCTCAGGTCACGGGGCTGCGACCCCTCAGTCTTCTTCTCGTCTCGTCCGCTCAGCTTCCAGATAGGTCTTGGCCGTCTTGTCCTTCGGTCGGGACGGCCATTACATTATTCCCTACCGTCTGTACCTCGCCCGCGTGTCTCTCGATCTGTCATCCCCTCATTTGCCGAGTTTCTAATTCTCATAATGAACATTAAACATTAATCCCGTTAATTAATGATAAACAGCCGAGTTAACGATGCGTCACGCAGCGTCCATGGCCGATGGTGATAAAAGAAGGATTAGTGACTTCAAAAATCGAGTGATTTGCAAAATATGCCTAGCACGCACAGGCTGTTTTCCAATCTATGTCATTTATAAGAATCAACGGTGTAAAAAGGTTATTCGATCGTTTTTGAGGAAATTTCACTGCTTGCTGTCGAAATATGTCACCGCCCTATTGCTGCAGAAAGCGCAAGAGTTGAAAGCCGTTTCGCCACTCGGTTACTATATCGTATAATCCAAACACATGCAATAAAAATATTCTGCACTAAATCTTATCTATATTTGTTAATAGTGTACTTTGTCAACCAAAAAATACTGCTGCAGACGTGTTTTTATGGCTATCACAGGAGCTTCGCGGTTCGACGGAAATTCGCTAGGTCGCCTCTGGTCAGTGCATCCCTTATATGTTAACTCCTCAACGTCCTTTGCCTGCAAATGAACCTTAGTCATATTCACTTTGAATTAATATATCATAGTTTGGTAAATCTGCACCGTGACGGTGCGTTTCTTTTCACGACATGGGTACCGTTTGTTTGCTTTGCGCACATGCCTAAATATAGCTTAGGTTTATTTGTAGAAAAAAGCTGAATGATAGATGCTATCTTTGCAGGGTAACATTCAAGTGACTTGCGATTCGCGATAACTAAATCATGTCGTAAGCTCGTTTTATTTAATATAATAAACAACTTGACCGCTTCGCAACAAAAAGGCCTTTGTGAAAATAAATGCAAAGGTATTATATAATTTATATGCGCGTAGGGTACTTAAAATACTACATCACAGCTGCTAAGGACATATTGTGGAATTTGTACACATACGTCTATTTATTTTAGCAACGCGGTTCTTTTCCTGGGTTTCACTATTTAGCTATTAGTACCGATTTACGTACGTTTAATGACTTAAACATAAATGTTCCAAGTTAGTGCGATAACATTGCTGACAGGTTATCTTGTTAGCAAGACGGTGTGAAAGCCTGAACTGTTCAGACCAGGCATCGACCTATACTGTCTACACTGATAATGCAGAATTTGCGCAGGCAGTTAATAGCTACTGTGATTGTTAGAGGAATATGCATGAGCCAAGAGAGCTGCAGCTTCATTACGGCACCAATGGAAACGGCAAGGCACACAGCTGCCACCGACAATTCTGAGAAAAAATGTTCATTTGAGCTTCGATTATAACAAGTTGCTTTTAGGCGACGCGAATGCTAGCTAGATATTTAACCGTGGTATGCGCTCTAGGCAATATCAAATTACCACTGAGTTTACAACACAAACAGACATTGCCGTTCTGCTTTATCCGCCCCAAGTCAATGAGAGCTGCTACCATATAAGCAGACCTGCGTGGTCAAGACATGTTGATCAATATCAAGAGCCTTGGCAAAGGTTTGAAGGCTGCAAAAGATGAATTAAGCTTTTAGTTATCGAAAAAACTTTATAACATCTGTTTGATGATCATGTCTCTATTGTGCTTTGCTGCCGCCTTTGCCGAATGTTCTTCGTTATCTTCAAAGCTTAAGAGGGATAAAACTCTATGGGTTTCAAGCTAAAATGCCTTGTTAAGTCATTCCGATACGTATACGAGCTTCATTACGGTGCATGCCTTCCAGCATTCGCTAGTTACGGAAACACTAAAAACGTTTGGGCAGATCAATACATTGCTATACGGCTTATTTGTTTACAGTATATTGAGACTAGTGGAACTTATTTTTCTAGAAATTTGCTGCACAACCAGCAGAAAATAAGAGGCACTTAAAGTACTTTTTTTTTAACCGGACAAGGTGACCTTGATATTAAATAAAGCCACTCATTCTATAGGAGACGTAATTTTTGTAATCACGTCAAAAATTTCAAATACGCCATAGTAGATTCGCTCAGCGGCTGTGTCTTGATAAGGGCTATTATGTAAGTTGTGTTCACATAATAATGCTTCAATAATATGATGCGTAATATGCGTATATTACTCAATATAACTGCCCAAATTTGAGTGAAGTAATGGCACTACAAATAATTTACTAATATGCATTCAACAAATGCAACAATAAATACTCATTCTAATACCTTCTTATGAAATTTACCCTACAATTAAGTCGCTCTGTCAAACTAAAGGTAACACGACTGGCTACGCTCAGCTGTCTTATTCTTCTTCAGTTTTCCGCAGTTAAGCAACTTTTTTAGGCAATACCGATCGCCGGACGATTTCGCTTTATATGACCAAGAAGGCCATTTGTTGTTCAGCATCAAATATTGGCTTTCCGGATGACAGCGTATAGCATTATACCTCAGATGCAGTTAGCTTCTTTCGCCAAGGAACCATTAACATCGTCAGCTTTTAATTGACCTAACATTTGTTTTTTTGACATTTGATAACGAGGTAATATGATTACCTCGTTATTGATTAGAAAGGCCCAAAACGATTAGGGTTTTTCTTAAACGCTACGTAGGCAGGCAAAACATACACTTTACAAGGAGCTATAAGAAATTCACCTACTCAATAAGTTCTTAACACGCTCAGAACAAGATCTGGATTATTTTTTCCATTCATCTTTATTGCTACTGTTTAGAGCAAAGTTAGAGTCATAACATCCAAATTCCAGCATCGTTAGGCTGTCACTATCTCCCAGATTCTCTTTTACCTTACTGTCTCAATGTCTATTACGCCTAGTGGATTTCAAACCAAATTATAGACTGGTTTTAGGTTTCGAACAAACCACCCTTAAATCACCGCACTGCTCAACCAGAACGCGCTTCGTAACGGGCAGAGAAATAGCTAAAGCTTTTCCTGGTGGCTACGACATACGGCAATGATGCAGAAGGAGCGAAATGTTTGGTTCATTTCGAAGACAAACGAAGCTGGCGACCGCGACCATAAAGTTGTAAGGCAGAGCATTGCCGTCAACTCACTCGAAGTGCGTCAACTCACTCGAAATCGCCGCAACAGCCGCGTACGATAATCTGTGAAAAATGATTCGGTTTCCGGTAGAAGAATCGCGCTACGTAGGGGTCCACTGCAATAGAAGAAGCAGTCAGAACGAAAAGAGCGAAAAAAACACATTTTGGCCAGTACTTTGCCTAGCATTTATGGAAAGTAGGAGCAGTCAAGTAAAGAAATACATAGCAAGTGGGAAAGACGAACATTTCGGAATACAGTCAAGAATCAGCCATGGAGGAGGGCCTAGCCAGAAAGCGGAGAGAGGTAAAGCTAACCTCGTACAAGTCAGCAGGAAAAATCAAGGCCGAAGCAGAACTATGGACAAACGAAAGCTCGGCCATTACTTCTGGCGTGACGGGGGCAACGAACGAAGGAATGGAAAATACTTTCTCGGTTAAACAGCACCCTTCGATTTTACATGAAGTTCACGTATTGCAGAATGGTTGTTGCACCTGCGTATTCGGCCATTGAAGGAAATCGGGTAAATTCTAAGTTGCTGTAAAATTAGATTTCTTGCCTCTCCGAGTTCTGTTCCATTTTGTGCACCAACGAGGTAATGGAAACGCTTTTCCCACGGGCGAGAACTTCGTTTCTATAACGAAAAAAAATGTAGGTGTGTGGTACTCATGACTCTGTTTATTTTATCGGTTTCGAACTGGTTCGGTTTGTGATAAATACGCCAACTCTTAGTTCGCATCTTTCGCATCTTCTAACTGTAAATACCGTTTCGGAAAAACGTTTAGTAATTTGCTTCGGCTGCTGCCTGGCTGAATACGCCTGGCGCTATTGAAGAATCACTTTGGGTCATTCAAAGCATTGCAAACGACGATCAAAAATGAGAGAAAATTGACCGGTGGTCGGCGGTTAAGAAACTTCATCTAGGCTTAGTTCAAATCCAAACGGGCTTTTGTCCCAGGTATCACGTGTTTATGTACATCAAGGTTCGAAATTCCGTTGCGTTTCCTGAGTCTTGCTATTTCGCCGAAGCACTCCAATGTACTTGTCAAATGCCGGCGCCTCTTGCAGAAGCAAGCAGTGCACGCCAAAATGAATTGCAAAGTTTACGACTCCTTCAGCAGGTCAACGTCTTCCTGAACCTCTAGAACGGTAAGCGAATTCTTCCGCCAGTCGCGTTATCCTGGCCAGCTGCCATAACCCTACCTAAAACGGAACGACCGCATTAGCTAAGGTAAGCCCAAAATAGACGGTGCCCACATCCACCACAATGGCAAACGTGATTTCTATGGCTAAAGGCATTGGTGGACGAGCCACAGCACGACAGCAACTAGCGTTGTGAACGGCCCACTCTCCCGAACTGTCCACCGAAATCCCGGTCGAAGATCATTCCAATTCCACACCGTCCATCGATATATCCAACACACTATTCATACACAAAGTAGAATACGAATGACCGCCTAAAATTATCTTTGATCAATACAGGGTTGCTAATGGATGGACAAAGGACATCACAATGCTTGCTGCCACCAGCGGCTGTATAACCCTTCAACCGTTCAGAGGACTCTGGAGGACAACAAAGTACTCAAAGAATTGAGCAGGGGTCCTGTCGGATGGTGGCACTGTCTATTTCCTTGAAGCAGCATTTGGGTCGTACGAACTGAACAGTGGCCTAAAAAACGATCGAGAATAAGAATGGACCGTAGGCATTGCCCGTTTAGCAGCGAGATAAATACTTGGTGATCGTAATGAGTATTTATATCACGGCAATTGTTGGCTGAATACAGTGAAAGGTTATTGCAGTAAAATCGGTGGAAGTACGATGGAGTGCTATACATCTTATCGAGTGTCGTAGAGGCCGGTTGAGAGTCTAAGTGATCCGTGTTTAATGTTATCAACAGGCTCGAAGAAATTTAAATTGTCGTAGATTTCGTATATAACTTGACATTAACGCAAGTGAAGATGGCTTAATTAGAGAAAATCGCTGTTATATATAAGTAAATTTCTATATGCTGCTTGTGTAACTTAAAAGCAAATAAGACTAATAGAAAAGGAAAGAGGGATGAGAGCAAGTGGAAATCTGGGCCAAGTCGCCTTTAAGCATGAAATGGTTGTTCGGGAATGGTAGTCCCTTCGATAGCAATTTACGTTTATCCGTACGAGTGAACTTGATCTAGTTAGTGTGATCAACCATCTTTTAAGAAATTAAAAAGGACTGAAATTACAGGCTAGTGCCATGGGCCACGAAAAATAGGTAATATAGCGTAATTCCTCATGATCAACTCTTTTTTGAAAACTAAAACATAAACAAACACTATTAATGAATTTATTCGTTAAGCGGACGCTAGTTTCACCCCGGAGCTTCCATTAGGGCGCGCATCGGGTTGTCTTGCCAACGGTCTCGGATACACAGTATAACCATTGACATGCACCACAAGCGTACTGTGGTAAAGCTTGTCATGCAGCAAGATTGTTGAACCGACATGCCTGACACGATTTTCTGCAGTCTAAAGGTTCGAAATACCCTTACTGGCTTTGACGTACCCAATACCTACCATTGCCAAGGAATAAAAGCTTGTAAAAACTCAATTTTGAGCCATATACGGCATTACAACAAAATTTTGTTGCATAAAGAGGACTTTGAACACTTTGCACAATGTTAGCCTTTAGATATCGTCTTCTTGCAATTAGATGTAATATTTAGTCGTTAATTGTAATGAGAGATGCGCAATATGATAATACAACAATTAAGGAAAGCACAACAATATCAATATAATACGGTAATTGATAAAAAAAAACCTGTTGGTCATGCCTGCAAAGAGCATACGCCTTGAAGAAGAGCCGACAATGTACTCTCCTAGTTATTACTGCAATTTGAATACGATTGTTTAAATGAATATTCGGTTAATTAGGCCACTACTTATCCATGAGTTCTACATTGACATAAGTTTATTCGAAGCAGAGCGTTCCAGTAACAGATTCATTAAGTCAGTTGCCATAAATCGCCATTTTTACTTCGAAAATTTTTAAGTCGTTTGTAGGTCTACGATATAGAATCCAATAGTTATTACTTTGTTTAGTTATTGCGACACATAATTTCTCTTTTCATTCTTGTTGTATTTATATTCTTGGTAACAGAAAGCTGCTCGCCGACCGAGCCATACAATTATACTGTATGTATAACACACCAGTCAGCCAAGCGGTATAAGCTAGAACCTTGAAAATGGGACAAAGGGGCGCGAAGAAAATTCCAGGGTGATAGATGTAGTTTATATAGGCGAACGAGGACGGCAGACACAAATAGGCACTAGTAGTGGAATTAGAAGTAGAAGTAATACTACATGGTAGTACATTTCATGGCAGCGCAACGGGGTGTGCAGGGGTGCGGGCATTTTTGCTGTCTGGTTGGCCCAGGACGACCCTGGGAATCTTGGTCCTGCGTCCTGGCCCATCCAGGACTTTGCAGTACCTCTGCGGGGGACTAGCCAGGGGACTCCGAAGGGAAGGTTGTTTGTCCGCACAGCAGCGTTTCGTCGCCAGGGTGCAGACGGCAGGCCCGTCAGCCGTTGGCCGTAACGGTAGCGTCTGTGGAGATGGTACCCCCGGGACCGGGTTTATGGAGCCATGTTATAGCATCACCCCAGTTTCCCCCTTCTCCCTTACGCCACACACCCTTTATCGCTCCCTTCTCTTAGCTTTGCGTGGCTAGCCAGAAGTCCGTGCTTTTGTGGCTGGTCGTGCTTCCGACGGGGTTTCAAAGCCCCATGGCCTGGAAGGACGATTCATTACTATGCCGCTCTATGGGTGTGACGCGTGTGTGTTTATCTGTGTGTGTACGTGTCATGGCTAGCCCACCAACATCACTACTCTCCAACTTTATTGTTATATTAGCTTTCTACGTGTTGTGGTAACAATGAATTTTAATACTTCATGTATCCGCATACGATCAGAGCCATACTTCGACTCATGGTAAGTAGTAACTCGTATAAAGGCTAGAACGAGATCGCGCGCACGACAAATTGGCAAAGTTGTATTTAATTGAACAATTGTAATTTTATTGCTGTCCATTATTTTTGCTAGGTTTCTATTGCGGCTAGCATCGGCAAATATCTATGTGTGTTGAGCGTCTATAAATAAAATGGTGCTGAAATGCAAATTATTTCATTTTATGGTGCGGTGACTATACCAAAAAATATTCAGTCACACAAGATAATATCTACATTCACTACTTTACAACTGTGAATGTGAATAAGATTGCTCTGACCGCGTCTTCCGAGTCTAGACCAGATTAACGTTTCTAGGCAGGGCAAGAGAAAGCCAAAGCAGGGTTTGAAGATAAACTGACCGACTAAGAAACCACCACGCACTCCATTTGAAGCAGTACAGCCACACAGGCTCAGGTATTAATCAGAGAGATTCGTTCAAAACCATATGGAATAGTCGTCCAGCTCTCGGATTTTTGAAAAGAGACTGGCTTTAATAAAAAATTAACCCATTGGCTGAATCCAGTCGAGCTCGGCGGCTTGGTGCATTTGTATGCGCCTTGCGACTGGAGGAGACACGTAGGTGCACGGGTTCGATTCCCGCCGGTGCACATCTACATTTATATGGGGTCCGTCTTACGAAGTAATGCAAAACTGCTACCGTAAACGTTAAATGTTGGCTGATGGTCAGCTTTAAAAAAAAAATATTGGCTGAATCCAGGCTGAAACTGACTGTGATTTGTTGAATCGCTCTTTGCTTGGACGATCATTATTTGGTCGGGAGCAGAAATAGAGGCTGCAACTTTTCAATGCCTTTTAAAAACTAACGCCAATGACAAGATTGGCACTGGTCAATTTGGAATTGAAGGCAGTAGTTGTCAGCTTTGTTGAGATGGGAACAAGAAGATAAAATATTCGGTAAGCATTGCTCTGCTGCCTTTTTCAAATAAAGAAGAGCATCCACGGTTCCACGAACCGTATGTAGAGTGTTACATTTGCGAAATACATACTAGATTTCGCATTTTGGTAAAGCCACGTGTACGACATAGCTTTAGATGGGAAAAAGCTACCAAACTCCGCGGTTGCGCTTTGTGCTGGAGAACCAATGTCCGTAACTATTGACTGGAAGGTTTAGAAGGAGCTCCTTCTCAGATTCGATCTTGAATATTCGTAAAGTCGAAGTTGTATGAAATGCCAAAAAGTAAGTTCGAGCCCACATGAGTAAGTACGCAGAGTGCAACAGCGTAATCCGTAAAACATTTGTATTTGGGCCACCGGTGACTGTTTTGGTTGTCCTTCAGCAAGTATACTTTGTACGATATTGTTTACTTACTGAAGTAAGCTGTTAGCTTGCATAACATGTTATATACATATGTATGCAGTTTTCGCAAATAATAGGTCCGACATTCACTCGTTCGCTCAATGGCCTTTCGCTCTTTTGACTTGGAAAGGCCAATGTGGCGCCACCCGAGTAGATCGCTCATTTGATGCACGAGTTGCTGACTGCCTTCAGAGAAAAATAGATATTTTTATTTTCGGTAACATCCGTTTGCTATTGTCCACAACTCTAGGCCGATGTCGCGCTATTGTCGTTTCAAATTTGGTTCTACCAACGGTAAATAAGGGCGTCACTTCATCTTGTTTGAGCGTGAGGTCCGGACAGTTTTAACTGTGTACTCTCATGACGGTTTCTGCATAACCTCCGTGACCAGGCTCCCTATGAAAAATCAATTAGAAATAGATTTTCGTTTTTTAGCGTTCTGTCGTGGCTTTGTCAATGCTGATCGATGCAAGGTCACAATTTGCTGTCTGGAGCACCACTAACAATGTCGTTTCATACCAGGTTATACTTGCTATGATACTCAACGTGTCACTCTTTTAGAAGCTCCTCTGTGTTTTCTATATATATATATATATATATATAATTATCATGTGAACAATTGTGGTTTAAATTAAACTATTATTATAAGCATTTAACCTTCTGCTAAACATATAGTACTTAGATAATATCGATACTGCACGTAATAGTTTATTTACCCATATTGCTTTTAAAAACTCAAGCTTTGTGAAACTGCACTTTTATAAATGGTACTCAGTTATTAAATCAAAATCACTGGTAACCTGTAAGTATTGTCTCTTCCGAACTGCTTATTAATGTTGTTTCATAATTTTCTGCATGTTTTCCTCTGTTATTATTGCTCTCAGTGTTACACTAGACGTTAAAACCCCCTGTTTATATTAATATACGACGAGTGTAACTATAATGCCAGTGCCGCTTCTCCATTTTTCTCGATTCACGCGATTTTATGGATATTACTGCGAACGCCTCAATTACGTTTTTTATTATGCCGTTAATATATCTAGATGTATACTATTTTCTCGCTGCGTTCATTGAGTTGTCGTCTGACCTCAGTTCATGTAACCACCAACTCAACTTGAGCCCCTCCTCATAGGTCTGTATAGGTCTTCATCTAACACGTCCCAGTGGTGGCATGGAAAACCGCTTCTCCTGAGTGCCCTCTTCTGCTATTTTGTGTACGTGTGCTGGTCGTGCATGTCTCCGTGCGCCTACGTGCGTATACGAGCCTTCCCAACCTCCCAGTTCTCGTTGGCGTTATCTTCTACTAAAGGTAATCGATGCTATCTCTTTCTCAATTCACTCGTGCGGCTCATTTCAGAATTGGACGCCGTAACGGCGACACGGACCGAGTAGACCGGGAAACAAATCCAGGAGTTCTCGCCGGTTTTCGCGCACTCGCCGTCCACCTCTCCACTTATCTCCCGAATGCTCCAAACAGGAACTCAATCCAGGCAAACCCCCATTAGCGTCGGCAATTCTCACCGTCCCAAGCACTCTTCGGTGTCGTGCAGCTTCTGCCACGTCAGCCTCTTCCGCCATTTCTAGAGTCGCGCCCGCCGGGAGAGCCTTGAAGGGGGTGAGGAAAAGGACATCTCTTGTCGTCGGGGATCCAGAGGTGCCGTCGACGGTCCTGTAGACGATGAGATGGGGGGAAAAGGTGCGGCCTACGCCCTGTCCCGGTGTTCCGTTGAATGGGCGAGTTCCGCTCAAATGAAGGAGGGAGGGGGAAAGATGAATGAAGAACACAGACAAAGATAGAAAAAGGGAAAGGTAGTGAGAGAGAGAGTGATAAGAGAACTGCGACGTGAAAGTGTAAATCGAACTCCGAGTGGATAACCGAGCGAAAGTGGATTAGTACAGGGTAGAGCGACGCAGTCTAGCTGTCTGTTTAGTTCAAGCAGAAGCATGAGCGGTGGCGGGTCAGTAATTGAACCACCGGTACGTCCGGTAAACAATCATATTCTGGGGCAGGGTGTAAATATTTATAATAGTACCGGCAAGTAA
This sequence comes from Tropilaelaps mercedesae, assembly GCA_002081605.1. Lineage (NCBI taxonomy): Eukaryota > Metazoa > Arthropoda > Arachnida > Mesostigmata > Laelapidae > Tropilaelaps > Tropilaelaps mercedesae. The sequence continues at coordinate 16,564 of MNPL01005007.1, forward strand.
TAGACATTGTAATATAGGTATGTTTGCGCAGTAATATTCGATCTCGGATTAGCAGTCATAGCGCTAGTAATGAAGTTCACGATTTTAGTGTTAGCTGAATGTAAAGCTGACATTTTGTTCCATTAAGAATACATGAATACATTTTCCATGAATGCATGCATCTGTGTGTAGCCGTTAGTACCTTAAAAATGTTTAGGGAATGTTTTCTACTGGTACTACACAGATACAGCGTCCCATCCTTGGGTTTTTTAATCACGGTTTATACTACGTACTTATTTTCGGCTGCTTCAGCCAACGTAGAGACCCTTTGCTTGAGATGAACTCGCAAATTCTTAGTGTATTTTGTTCACGGTCGTTAGATAAAAGGTGCGCTGAGAAAATTGCGAAGTAGGTCATTATGATTCGATGTTCTAATGCCTACTACTCGTGATAATGGTGGAACTTGCTCGACTGAAGTTAGTTCGAAGATTTTGGATCCTGTGTAATACCTGTGATTAAATTGGTCTAGGTGATGCAATTTTTGGACTAGGCGACTTAAGTCGATAGGGTGTGTCGGAATAAGTGTTCGGAATAATAAGAAGTGGTTCAGGATGCGCTTTGGAAGGTCGCGGTGTGCGACCCGTCAATCTTCCCTATAAATCCTCAATGACCCGACAATCCGGAAGGCTGTGGAACACTCTTCGTTGGTAAGAAAGACCAGAGCCCCTTTTAAAAGGCTATACTGAAATGATAGCAAACATGGGCTTTTCTTATCTTTGGCAATACATAACATTAACTACAGAACCGGCGAATACGCATTTAAGGTAGTATTTTGTAAGATGCGCTGCTAAACGACTGGAGGGTACATATTCCGGTCGCTGCGTCATCAAGCAGTCGGTCACCCTGTTGTCCGCAGTAGGTACGGTAAGGTATAAGATACGTCGGTCGTCAGCTCCAAAGGCTGGCCGCCCAGCTTGGCCCATGCGAGGGCCGCAGCTATTAGCCTTAGGTTTCACCAAGGTCCATGAGGAGTCTCGATTGGCTCGTCGGCTCCGCGGAGCCAGCAGCACTTCGGTGCCGTCTGCGAGGCTTCCCGCTGCTTGGGGTTCAGACATAATGTGACACCTGCCACGGACTAGTACTTTGTAAGATGCGCTGCGAAACGACTCGTCTCTTGACACAGCCAATGGTCTGCTATTGTTTTTAATGGACTACAGCTGTTTATTCCTTATGCTTTATGCGCATTGCATTTCATTCGCACTGACGCTAAGCGTGATAGCCACTCTAGGTATGCGAACTGATGGACAGAATGGAAAAAATGTCACAGTTACATACGACAGGCCGTCTGCAAGGTCATAACGTTTTGTTCTTTCTTCCTGAAAATTCGGTTCACATTCGACGTTGTCGACCGCATTGAATCGAATGATTGTTGACCTGCATGGGTACAGAGGTATACATACCGCGTAGTTGCCTCTCGTGCGTCGTTTATCTAGAAATGACGGAGCCTCGTTCTTCATCCAGACGTACGACGAGAGGTAGAAGCGAACGTGGGCACATAAAGCTCACGGGCATATTCGCAACATGAATAAACCGCCTCCACAGCGCTATTCCTCGCTCAATGGCAGCCAACCGGCCCTTCCGTAAGAAAACGTCTATATAGGAATTCAATTGTTCAAATAATGGGGCCCCAGAAGTATGAGAATGTCCGGGCAGTCGTAACTGTTGTGTCTACAGATCTGTGCAGAGTATGACGACGTCAAAGTGAGGTAAAACAAGCGCATGAAAAAGGGCAGCGACGATATTAGGAATCTGGTGGATTTTAAAACCAGCGCAAAAACAAGAGCAACACAAGGCAGCGGACAAACGCTATGCTAAAGGGGTACCCTGGGTATCGCTTGGGGGGCAAACGAGATGGAAGAAGCCCTTCCTCCTACGTCTCCCACAGTCGGAGACATAGTGGCATTAGCAGACGCATGGGCGCAGCACGGAAGGGACGCACATCGACAGAAGGTGCACCCAGCTGATTCTACCGTCGCGTGCGAGGATGCCATTTACCTTTTTCCCGGTTTCGATTCCCCCTCCCGTTCGGCTTCTTTCCACTGTTACGTTCAACGGTACAGCAACTCGACGACGATTGGTAGTGGGGCTGCCCCATCAAGCAGACAGGGACTTGCAGAAGACCGGCGCCGTCGGCAAATATATCAAAATGGGTTGCATTTAACCGAAAAGAGAAAAAACCGACAACACACGAACGCCGTGATTTCGTGCGCTGGTGTAGTTACCCATTTTTTCTAGGCTTTTCTCATTCGTTTGCTTTTCAAACAGAGAATGAGGAAGTAAGAGGGAATCGGGGGGTAAATGCAGGTGGGTAAAAAGGTGTAGGGGACGTCGGAGAGAAGCGGAGGGTAGTACAAATTCAACCTCATAGCCGAAGGCTAGAAGATGGTCTGACGCTGTTGAGGGGGACTCAACGTACAAACGATAACGGCAAGCCGATGAAGCGTTTGTGGTGGTAGCCGTTTCACATCCCGACTCCGGGGCTCGGGGCATTCTAGGCCCTAAAAAGCGTGATCGCATTTTCTGGGCTATTCGTTTACGTTTTCTTGGACTATCCTCGCCACTACTACGACGTCGAAGGCGTAAGGCTGACACTGGTTACGCATTGCATCCCATGAGATCGATTACGTAGCCCTGTGCAAAATATTTGGAGTGTGTGTGGCCCGGCTAAGTCTATCGAATCATTTAACCTTATCTATCTAATCTCTAACACTAAAATTGAAAAAAACGGCGGCATTTGATAACCCATTTTCTCAACTACAAGCTATGGCAGACAAGCACAGTTTAACGTATATACATAAAAGCGCTACAACGGATGTCAAGAAAATGTGAAGACACAATGAAATATAAACATCACAGTGATGGGTGCCAGTAGATTCCAGATTAGATAGGGACTTCATGAGGATAGTAACCGTAAGCTAGTGGAGTGAACCAAAATAGAATTTACAATACGTTTTTAACGATAACTGAGGCATAGTGAAACTGCGATTCCGTGAATTAACCTCAATGAATGGATAAATCTGTAGTAACCATCATCAACGATGGAGCTACGTCTGCAGTAAGTCTTCGGTAAATAAAAAAAACATTTAAGAAATAACCTATTCACTGTTGCCCACCGTACTGAGATATGCTAATCGTTTATTTGTAGCTAATTGCTCTGACTCAACTGCACAAGAAAGCGGTAATAAAATTAGGACACGTACATTTTCTTCCACTTAGAATTAGCGCTTTTTACTTTCTTATCTCGTGAGTAATATCTCTAACCCGCTCCTGTAATTAGATTAGTTTCCGCTCTACTCGCCCTAGTCAGTACTGCCACATACACACACACACATGCGGTCTGGTCTTCGAACTGGGGTAAAACTGGAGGTAATGCTGTTATCATACTGGATTTCCGTTTGTAGAACATCTGCCTGATCATCGTTGTCCTGATTGCAGCGTCCCGCGCCAGTACCATTGCGGAAACCTCGCCTCCTGCGCACTCCAACCGGGTAAATTGAAAGCACTTTAGCAATATGACATTTTTCGTCGTTTGGACGATGATTAATATGTTACCACAATTTCATATCACGTTCGTTATGGAAGTGACAGTCTCTTTACTTCGCCCTATATAATTAGACTCATGTTGGCGGTGTTGTCTCCAGACATAAAATGTTGCTTTTCTTTGATTGCCAGCGAGATTTGGTTAAAAACAATCGCCTGGTCAAATTACCGCTTATAACAGCTGACTGACAATTTGCCATATGTTCCTGTGTATTACGGCATTTTGCGCTGTCGGTCTGCTCCCAGATGGCCAAACGTGTTTGTTCCGCACGTGGCTCACCAATAATACCGGACAACAATTCCGGCTATGACGGCTATGTTCATGAGTGCTTTAGACAAAACGGTAACGGAAATTAAGAAGTGTTACAGACAATATAGTCAACGAGCAGAAAGATGTTGATTTTCCAACTGTGCATCGCTGTGCAAAACTGACGATATATTCAACGAGCTCATTAGAGTAGAAATACCTAGTCTTTTTTATGTGGACCTGGACGCGCCAAGTGACCCATATTAGCGCAATATAATTTTTTTGTATATTAGCTAGGGTAGCGGCTTGTTAGTGGCTAGATCCATTTGATTGAAGCCGTATAAATACTTACACACAACCTGGTGAGAATACGTCATAATAAGGTTACGCCAACCATAATCGCTCCTGCTTTGAGTATAACGTTCATTGGTGTTTCCAATGTGTAGCGCCAACTGAAGTTCGCTAATAATTGTTAACTGCTTAGCAAAAGTCCTTCACCCTTTTGCAGAAAAACGAGCTGCAGCCGTACAACCTTCCACAATTTTCTAAAGTGTTTACTCCAGCTTGTTAATAATAAATGCGAATACCTTTAGAAGCATCCTAAATATGATAGTTTTAACTTATCTAGTTCTAAAATCATCGGTTCGATCCCATTCGTCTGATTAATTTCTGCAGGTAATTCGCATTGTCATGGACAACGTAAAGGTAAGAGAAATTACGAATACGTTCGGCAAGCAAACCAACTAAAGCAAGAAACAGGTGTTCGAAAAATAATGTTAAACGACATCTTTTCACCAGCAATCTCCAATAAATTGGTGCTACTTGCCCCTTCTAGGTCTCGACAGGCATTGGAAAAGCGAGGGAAAATTTAAACCTTCAGACGTGACCGGATTAATCTAAGTAGGGTACTCTAAGGAAAAGCAAATATTTGCCGTATGTGCAACGCAAACGTTACTCAGTTCGCGTGATAGACGTTACATTTGGGGTGTGTTTGTCGTTTATGGTGCGGCAGAAGCAGCCGCGTGTGTGCAACCCATCTCTCTCCTCCATTGCAGTTTTGTCGGACTCCGTAGGGGCCGCTACATTATTTATTTTACGTTTTGTAAAATCAGTTGTAGGTGCACTTAATCTTTTCTGTCGTTCAGTGTCTCACCGTGCTGGCTGAGTTCTACATGATTTCGAGCTTCTGCTTTCCACTCGGTTGAGTTTCACGACACATTGAACATATGTCAATACATGTAGTTTTTAGTAAAACAGCTTGGATTTGTAGTATTCTATATAGCGCTACCCAGACTGGTACTCTTTATTCTCTCATGAGGTATGTTTGCAGAGACCAATGCTTAAAACTTTCTATACGCACAAAAGACGATTGAGTTATTCAGTGGGTTACTTGGCGACCAATCCGGTTCACTGTGGAAGACTAGAAAGACGTCGCACAGTGACAAAGTGTTGATACGAGGGGCTACTATAGGTGATTTTGACCTTTTGTTACAGCTAGCTTCATGGCAAATATCCAGTAACTTTTCTTATGCGGGCTTGTAGCTTTTTTGTATCACCCACCATTAATGCAATGAATGATGCCCTTTATAAATAATCATAGAGTAATTACTATTTATCCGCTCGTTATGTGTTTCGCTTGCATGACTTGTACATGGTGTATGTGCAACCCGTGTCTCTTTTACAAATATTTATTTCATCTCTCCTGTTTTGGTAACAATATTAGTATATAACATAATGCGAATTATTATTCATACAAAAAACACACAACATCGTGCACAGATACAACTATATTTTAATCCTTTTTCTTTGTTCCGTCCACCTCGTGTTTCATCTTATTCGTTGAAGAGACACGATTGTTCCGCAAATTTTCTGGGATCCTCGTGGTTTAGTCATCCCGCCTTGCTTCTTCGTTTGTTAAACTCCTTTGGAGTTACTCTTTGTTTATCTTGCGCCACTGAAACCACCCAGCACTTGGACCCGTTTTCGCGTATAGACTTAGCATCCTAAGCAGCATTTGCTCACACCGGCAGCCCCATATCACATCCTCTTCACCTTTGGCAGCATCTCCATGGCTTCTACCTAGCCTAACTCTCTCTGGCCTTCTCTTCTTTTTGCTTGCTGCGACTCTCTAGCTTTCGTCACATCAATTTAGAGCGAGAAACGGCATTTCGTATGAAGTTTAGACTACTACTAGACCACTAATCTAATGAGAGGGATCGGTGGACGCGCTCCTGGTAGCACACAGTGGCCATAGAAACACAGTGCGTGTGTATGTGCGTGTGTGTCTACGTATGTATGTGTGTATCTTTGTATCTGTATGTGGGGTTCAACGGGTTTGCTGTGAGTCGGTTGGGGGTAAACTAAAGCGGCATGTAGCTTGTGCGCCCTTCGCGGGATGGGAGTAGTTCACTGCAAGGTATGCAAACCCTCACCACGTTCCCGTCGCGGCCCTTGACTATAGATGAACGACGTGAACCTTACCCCACCTACTAGCCCAGTTTCACCCATTCTATAACTGTTTCCCGAAGCAGCGATCCCTTATTCTGCTTATCCTAGACCACTCCCGTGCGTCAGCTTACGCGCTATTCCCGCAAACTGTGGGTCGACTGACAAACATATAGCCACTTACCCGTTTCCCGAGCTAACTCACGGCGGTACTCCGTAACGCTAACCAAGCCAGAAACGCACCACGAAAGCTTCAGCAGGCCTCTCTCGTATTGCGCTTAAGCTAGCTCGTTTTGCACTCAGCCTGCTCCTTCTTCATTTTTGTTTTTCTTACCGAAACGTTTTTCTTGCTAGCCGACAACATATCCAACTCACTTCAGCGCTCTTCGTTACTCAGTGCTAGCTCCAACGAGGGTATGAAGCGACCGGGCCTACCTCTAACAGTGCAGAAAAATGGGCCAATCAACGACGCATACCTGTTCTGGCGATCACAGGCTTAGTTAGCTTTGAGCTGAACAATTCGGTTCTGTCAAGCACGCAGAAGAGGTGAAGTGCTGTTTTACTAACAGAAAAAGGGGTATACAGTCGTCAAACAACAGAATCACGTGGACGATGAAACATGGGACTATGGTGTGGCTCCGGACGCGCGAAGCCTAATGTACAGTATAGTACACCTTTTCATCTAGCAAAGCAGAATACACTGGCAGAAGTTGCAGTATCGCTATGTGTACCAACCGCTGAGCATATTTAGAGTTATCAGTATCGTCATCTTCGTTGTGAACATTCTAAACAGGAAAAAAAGTGCACATGTTAGGTTCACAATTTCAGACGATTGTATATATATAGAAGTACCCTTCTGCATAGTGAAGTTTTCTAATCATCGTTTTGTGTCTCACTGCATGGATGCAATCACGAACTACAATGTAATATGAACTATTTTATGTCTGTTTTGTATATCACAGCTGAATACCACTACAAGCTAATTCAACCCTTCCTATCAGATAATTTCCAACGACTTGACCCGTATTCATTAATTGATGAAAAATCTGTTGACATTGGTGGGTTCTACCTTCACAAAGATCTGAAATTTTGGCGGATGTCAAGTGTTTTGCACGACGTGCCTTTCGCTATCTAATATTGCATGGCAAGAGGCTATGTACTAAGTTCTCCGTCGTATGTCTGACGCATTTCTTTTACATAACTAATTAAATAATCAATTATATTGTATTTTCCTGAATTCAATACGCCTCTCGCTCTGAGTAAGCAATCTGTGTCATCTTAATTGAGCTACTTTTTGAGAAAGAACTTTTTTTGAAACCCTGCTATTGGTTATAAATTTACTGCAATAATACGAGGCTACAAACAATAAAAGAAGTAAGCCGAGGGCTAGGGACGTATGAGGATGCTAAAAGATTGATTCACTCGACGGTCGCATTTGCTGCTATTTTTAGCACTTCAAATAGAACAGCAGTAGGATATTAATAACCCAGGTTTCTCTTCAGACGCCGTTTGACTAGCTGACTTGTAGAGGCAAAGTTCTTGCATATAATATATAGTGCAACCTTACGTCGACAAAACTTACGGTAAGTTTCAGCGATTTGAATTTACAATGAAAAACAAACTTTGAGCTAGTGGCTGGATGTTGACCCCTGGTTCCTATTATGGGGTTATAATTCGGTTCTTTTTGTGAAACTAATTACAATGTCCGAGCTATGAGCTAAATAGTTGTTACATAGTCGTGTATTGCACCAGCTCGAGACCACGAAATGAATTTGCTTAACTTTTGACTAGTTAAAGAGGCGGACAGACCGCAAGCCAAACATATCGGCTTTCTGGCTCTATTTCCTCGATTGGTTTATCTATTAATTGGCGTTGTTTAATTCTCTTGCCATGGCGAGCAGTTGTTACTTACGTTGTTTAATCTTCGTTGAAAACCAGTTAAGTATTATATAATACATATAAGGATAATTATAACAGTAATAATGAAGAAACTTGTTCAACAGCCTCCTTGATTCGTTAATTCATTGTCCAGTATTACTGTTTCTTAAAAAGGACGTTCTATCCATGGGTTAATTATTCTTTGGGGCACTTCCGATGCTTGACGTGCAAAAGAATAATGAAAACAATATTCGAAATTAAAAGAGGTCATACTTCCCTATTACAACCTAAATTCCTGTTGTGTGCTTCCAACAAGTGTGACATTTAGCCCAGCTTTTATCATACTTCTAGCGTCTACGTGTATTATTGAAATTGCGGATATAAGACGAAAAAGATTAATTTTATTCTGCTGCGGTTCGTAGATCGGCGTTAGCTCATCTTCTCACTCCAAGTAGTGCATTCCTTTGTTGAACGTGATATAAATAAAGGAGATTCACTGCAAAAATATGCTAGTGGGAAACGTACGGCGACGAGGAAGGACAGAGAAGCGCCATAAGCAAAACGAATGCGATGCACAGCCCACGCCGGGGGTTCGTAGTCAGCCCAACTTTCCGTATTTCCTTTTGCTCCTCTGACGCTCTAACTTCCCACGTCGATACGCAGGCATAGGCATGGTCCTCTACGCAAAATGTCTTCCATCCGGCTTTAGCAAAGGGGAGGGCAGAGGGGATCATCGGAAAAAAACGGCCATCCGGACATTTCACCTCTCAACAATGCGGCTCGATGGGCGGCACGGACTCCAAAAAAACGAACTCTTTGGGCCATCACCACGGCGATCTCTACTGCTACTGTTACCTCGACAACAGACGTCCGGGTGCCCCTATCTCACATCTGTTGTTCACTTCTGCATCTTTCGTTGCTCTCTTACTTCTCTGGTTTGATTTTCATCCAGCAGAAGCTTCTGATTTATTTAGCGGTTCTCTTCGGTAGAGCGGTTCGTGTCTCAAAAAGTGGAGGACGCAGAGAAGGTGAGGTGGGGCCGATTTCATAGACACGAGGATTTTGTGCTTGAAAAATGGATTCAAAATGCGCAAAGCTTACTTTATCTCTCCTTCTTTATCTCTATTTCTTACTAGCTCATCCCGTTGCGAGCGTCGTGCGTGCGCTATGCGAATGATAAATAGCTTTATTGGCTTTTGTCATCGACGCTTGGTGTATCGTACCCATGGCAAACATTCGTCCAAACGACCGTATACAAACATAGTCACACAATGACGAAATTTAGCGAACTTACGTGATTTCTAGTATGTGATCTTGTTTTTAACGGAAAACGCAGTTGTGAACGCTAGAAGCTTATTTTGGCACTTTGACCCGTAAGGTAACAACTTTTCGCAAAAGCGGGACTTCATGCGATTTGTCGTCGCTGAATTGATGAAAACGAAAGTTACTTAGCTAACTTGAACTAGTTCGATGGGCGAATAATACGCTATTGCTCATCCAGAGATCTTTAGTATTCCAGAGAAACCTGATTATCACGCTGTTTGTTGCAGGAGGGTGGCACCGTTCCAAATGCTCATTTCTAAGATATGGCAACAAGTACGCATTTAAGGTGATTGACATCTTTCTTCTGGAATTTCCAACGTTTAATCAACGTGTATATTCCGCTGTGTTTTCAAGCGCATGGGCAACGAAGTAGCCGGCCAAGACCGCTGCAGTCTTTCTAGTTTAACGCACGGTAATTTGTCGTCAGTTCTCAATTAATTGCCAGTCATAGAGCAACAGATGCTGGATTTTGGGGTTTCAGCTCGGAAGGCTGCATAAGTTTTTTTTTTAAGCAGAAGCTGTATAATCTATTCAGCCGTCCGCTGGCATACGTGGAAAGTGGCAGACCATTTCTCATGGTTTTTGTTCGCTATGGTACCCTCAGTACCGGCGTACACGATTAAGGAATTGTGCAAGATTTGTTACTTGATTGTTCCTGTTCAAAGCTATAAGGGTTTCAGGAGTACTTGTTTTTCTGGCTCTACGTCTAGTACGCTTTGTTAGTAATCTGCCAGTACAATGGCATTCAGCCGTTGGCAGGTGGCAAAAAAGACTACACTATGAAAAGGAGAATGACCACGAAATATTAAACATCGAATACTTCTATCCAGTGTTTTATCGGACAAACGCCTTCTGTCAAATTTACGAGTGCACAAGTATAAAAGCGTGCCCAAAAGTACGAGAATAATGAGGTTTATCTGTACAAGCACCACATAGCCGTGGCGCCCCATCTGTGTGAGCTAATCGACAAAGAAAGGCGAGCTGCCCTCTATCGCCTAAACACTGGCACCGCGATAGACACGTATCGCGAAACGGTAAGCGTTCGACGTGACCACGATCCTTTAAACGCTGATTTCGAGTAGCCTTTAAAATAGTGCGCACGTTACGATGAAGGTGCACAATGAGATAAGTGACTTTAGTTCTGTGTATATAGCCCACTAGATAAAACAGAATTCTCAAGTAGATAATTCATAGAGCATATATATATATATATATATATATATATATATATATACACTCTCTGAGGC
>MNPL01005008.1:0-14675 GCA_002081605.1 Tropilaelaps mercedesae
TATATATATATATATATATATATATATATATATATTTGGACGCAAGACGAATAATTTTAAACAGAGACACATCCCCCACATCGTATTTCGCACTCCTTGCTGACCGAACGATCGAACAGTCAGGCCATTTTCTTTGCTGGGTGTCGGTTCGGTTGTTGAGGTTGGTTAGGATCGAATTTGAAGATTTGAAGTTTTTTTTCACTCGAGTATGAGCGTCTGTTTGTGATTTTGCGGAATCTAATCTTTGACGAGATTTGCGTCGAGTTCATTTGTTGTCGTTGTTGGCTGCTTGCTTGATCCCTTCTTCACCTATATTTCCCCGTGTTCTCCGGTTTCGCTTTGATTTCGTCTCTTTCTCCTTCCATATCAGGAACAGCAAATGTTTCGGGTCCACCAGACTTGAGATGTTCACCTTCGTCTTTTCAAAATAGGTTTTAAACTTCGCCCTCTCCAAGTGCTGTGCCGCTCTGTCTTCCTTCTTTGTCCTGGAGCTGTCAACCCAGACTCTTGTCTCCTGCTGCCAATTGCATCGCCTCCAATTTGCTCTGACATTTGGAGACATAGCTAGATTCGCGGCTATCCCTATGGTGTGCGTACCGTAAGCTGTTTTCTTTTTCTTCGTTTCCTTCAGCGTTTTGCAAACATACGGTATTGCGCTTATTTTCTCCAGGTATATGCCATTCGACTGGTATCCTGTAATAATACTTTTAGGGCTGACAATCAGCCAACAGCTAACGTCTACGGTACCGCTTTTGCATTACTTCGTAAAACGGACCCCATAAATGTAAATGTGCAACGGCGGGGATCGAACCCGTGCATTTACGTGTCTCCTCCGGTCACAAAGCGTACGCGAATGCACCAAGACGCCAAGCTCGACATTCGGCTGCTACCCAGGAAGAGTTTATTATACTATCACCAACCGAAAGGCATTATATGTTTATGTTTGCCCATCTACTATGGTTTGGTAGCCCAGAGGTCAAGTTTTGGCCAAGGCGGACGTTTGAAGAAAGAAGCAGACCGTGTGGATTTCTACTAGAACGCGCCAACTGTTATATGCTCTCACAACATTGTACGCTAGCATATACAAACATACCGACACACAATTTAAAGAAGCACTTCCATTAAGCGACATCCGTAGCCCTGAGCCATGTTTTAATTTCACCACAAACATCCTGTGCGTCGCATGTCCTGTCCTATGGCCGTTAGTCTGGCTTTGCTCTGCTCCTTAGAATTCCTCGTTTTGCTTTCGTTTCATCGTCAAGACGGCAGAATACCGGCTTGAACTGTAGTACAGACCAGTGCAGTCCACCAACTAAAACGACACTCCTCCAACTAAGCTACGGAAAGTCCCGAGGACCTTCTGTAGACGTGTACGAAACCCACAACAGGGAAAGCTTCCTCTGCGACAGATGGGAAGCAGAGCGGTAGAGGCAGCAAGGGGGCGAGGTAAGCATAGTCGGTTACGCGGTGATACAGACGATAGTCACCGGACAGCGAAGCTAATAAAGGAGTTTATTACCAAAGCATCCTTGGAGCGTAAGACCGCAGAGGTGGATGCTGCCACGGCAGCCATCCGCACATCGAGAGACGCCCGCATTCCTTCCAATATTGCCCCAATCTTTGTCCCCGGTAGCTTGCAACGCCACGTTCTCTCGTTACGCCGGTCCGCAGCCTCAGATACGCGGACAGTGATATAGAGACACCCTCTTTAAGTGCCCGTTCATGGCCTTCGGCAGTGGTATCTAGTACAGACAAAGGCCGTCCACAGGGTTGCGGAGAGCAATGTATGTCTTGATTCTCTCCAGATCACGGTACACCGCTTTTATCGTGGCTAGTCAGTCCACTCGGCCATCCATTCCAGTAGCTTAATAAAGCTTAATTGATATCCCAGATGTAGTAGAATAGAAAGGCTTAGTAAGAGAACTCTACGCTTCTCTCGGCAATATTGTTTAGCTGCAGGATTGCCACAGGCTGACCTGAGGGCTTCATTATAATGGCTGAATATTTTGTTGCATTGATTTGCTTAAGATCAGCTGTGAACGAAAACATGTTAAATTTCGATTAAGACTAAGCCGATCCCTTCAGAATTAATATCTATAAATAGCCAGGTACAGGTATGTACTTCACGCTAACCAGGACGCGTGTACTCACTTGTGGCGTGAGAGGGCTAAACTGACATATAATGCTCGAGTCAAGTTTGCAGCTTTTTTTTTACTTTATTATGTTTTGTGTGAGCATATTCGAGTTGGTCATTCTTATGGCACATTGAATGTCTCAAGCAGATAATATTACATCCTCCTCTGGGATTAATTACATGGCGACGAACGACTCTGCTTCCTTTCCACCTTCATGTTTTATTTCATAGCCTGCGGCTAAATCTAGCTGCTTCTGTCCTACTTCTGTCTTTTCTAGGTTCCCTCTGAGAGCCCAGCGTTTTGGCTAGCTAAATCATTTCAGAGCTACGCCAGAGTAAAGAAGCGGCGCCAACGCATATACCGTCCACCGCTATGCTTCGGAGCAGGAAGTATACCCGGAACCAATACATGCTTGTCAAAGTGTCCCATCATGTTCTTCAATGGGGCGTTTGTCCTTCTTCAAGTCTACGCTCCTTTGCTGTCTTTCCCACTTCGACATATTCTCTCTATTTAAACACAACTTCCTTATAAAACTTAACTTTCTCAAAATCTTGTTCCACCGAAATGAAACTGTGACCGAACATAATAGGATATAATAGAAAAGTTAAACTCGCAGAAGATAACAGAAAGGCAAAGAAAAACTCTAATCTGAAGTTGGCAGACGGCCGTTTAGCTCTCCTGATCAATGGCTTTGCCATTGTATTTTGCAATCGAAAGAAAATCATGCCAGTAATTTTTTTACAAAAAAAATTTTTGTCCGTTCGTCTTTAATAGTGAACTGCAAACAGGCTGTAACTGCGCTAATGAGATAGTGATTTTTCATTGTTTTTGCGAAGACAAACAACAAGAAGCCCGTCGTTTAGTTCGCCTCGTACTGTGGATAGTCGACGCTAACGAAAAAACGGATAAGTAAGCTGCTATCCGCTTTTACAAATAATTACACGGGTGTGTGGCCCTTCTGGTAGTTGCGCCAGGTAGCTGCACTGGTTTGTCGCGGACGTAAGGAAATATGTATACATTTCATGGCAGATATAGTGGGCATAATATATCTACATATACAGAGGGTCGCTTCTGAGTATGCCCTCATGTGTGGTTATTGCCTATGAAAATTGTTATAGGGACTCTCACTCTTTTTATCAGGATTGAAAGAGATTTATGAAGGGGATTGATGACGAATGGGGCCCTTCGATTTTCCAGCCAATTCTGCCGAGTTTGTAGATACTGTGTACAAGGGAGTTGTCAATGGCTGAAGGACACTGAATATCTATTCCTCTGAGTAAAGCGAGGAGGAATGGGACAAACGTTGGCAAAGGTAATAAGAATCGAACAGTATTAAGATGACAAATTCTTTTGATTTTTGCTTAAAGCCACATATAGATGACAGCCTTTAGACCCAACCGTAAAGTAAACGAATAGCACAGCAACGGAAGCGGACATTAGAAAATGTTTTATGTAGCTTTTTTTGGCGAGCATGTCAATCAAATGGAAAAGCCTAAATCTACTGGGGAAAATCAGGGCATGCGACCCTCATGAACTTACAGCTTCCTTTGCGTATTAATAAGGCGAGCATTTTAGGTCAATTCAAAGACAATTTTTTTAGAATAAAGCATGTCCTTAAAACTCAACTGTTAGCATTGAAAATTTGCCAAAATACAAACTTTTAAAAAATTTGTCATTATATATTTGGCTTTAATTGACTAGTTGTGGTTAATATGACAATAAGATGTCATTTATATCATTTTTCTTCTATTTTTTGCATATTTTATTTATTAGACTGCTACACAATGTACTGATACTCTAAAAAAGTAACCAAAAACAAAATGCTTGAGCAGCGCATAAGGTAAATAATTAAAAAATTCAATTAGTGAAAAAACAGAAAACTTATTGTGTATCCCCGATATTTTTTCACATACATCTCAAACAGCATTCATTCACAGACAGTAAAAACTTACGATTAATTTTCTGCTTATTAATTTTATTAAGATAAATGTATTAAGATGTAAATTAAAATGTAAAATGTAAATTAAGGTTTATGTATCTCTTTTTTGGCAACGAGACAACTGCCATGAAGAAAAGAATGTCGGAAAGCCAAAGGGTGAAGCTATAAGGAGTTTTATTTAACCGCAGCGGTTTCCGGTTCAACGTAAACGTTCGTATATACGTCCTTCCCACGCTCACGTCCCATAGCCCTCGTCAGACATCCAGAAACTATAGTACGTGATGCACTATTTGTTTGCATTGTCGAACTGTTCGGGCAGGATTTGGGGGAAGCATGAGGAGTGACGAGGAGAAAGGTTCTGCGCAATCGATCCTACAAGGGCTATAGTTGAACAAAAGAGCGTAGTCTAGAGCTTATGCCGCAATGTGCCAGTCCTGCGTATGGTGACCGTTCACTGTGGTACAACGCGTGGTCTACTGGTGCTACCATCCGCCATGGAATCATAATAATAGTCATAATAATCGAAGCGTGCTCCATTAGAACAATAATATTTGCTGAGGTCACTATGTTGGCGCAGCGACATGACAGGTTCACGATAGCCTGTGGCTGAATCCGCCCGACCAACGCAGGATCGTCGTCACCCCTGGCACGCACCACACGGTACAACCCGGTCAGTCGCCCATTCAAACGACCCGCGCCAGCACGTTGGAACACGCCCGTTGCTTGTATCAACTTTGGCTTTGATATATGGCTACGGGCCCTGTGCAGCATGTGTTTTTTTGTTTTCCAATGAGCAGATTTTTTTTCCACTCGTCTCGTTAGAATTATCATATATCCATCGTGTCAGTATCGAAGATTTAGACACTTGTACTCGCTATCCATGAAGGCTCTGAAGTTCCTCTATATGATTAATTGAGAGTTCTGCCATCTTTGTTGGTTGTGAAATCAGATTTAAAGCGCTGACCACCTTCCTTATCTAATTGCTTGCAGTTCTTAATATGAAAGATGTTTCTTTGGGAGTACACGATAGTTTGGCAACGTTTTCCTGAATACGAAGCCGAGCACCAAAAGAATATGTAGTGCACTCATAGTATCAGGGGCTGGTGGAAATATACGAAACTGTCCGGGCTCGTATGTGCCTCAACAGAATGGCTTACACGAATGCAATACTGTTTTGTATGTCTTCCATATATTTCGCATGTTTTCACTCAAATTGCGTCATAGTACTACTACACCTCGTTGTTTGGTGCATGCAGAACTTTACAAAACAAACATGAAACATAAACAGTTCGTCTCAACGCAAAACAATTAAATTTGACGAAGCAGGCTGATTGATTTAATAATTTTATTTTAAATCTGGATGCAACCAGAATGGCCTTTTTATCGACCTTGTATAAAACACTTTGCAATTCGATAATAGATCCTCTCTAGTTTATAGCGAATGGCCCATTGTTGTGACGTTCTCGTATACGATACGAAATGATAATTGCTGGGTAATTATGACCACCCATAATTACGGGTAGCCTCGTTCATTATTTGTCCATTTTGCCATGAAGTAGAGAGTGCTCCTTGTAATACGGGTATGCTACAGACTACAGAGCAGCGTAGTCTGGTTAAAACGGGTCGGTAAGGTATATCTGTACCTCAACCATCATCAACATGATCCCCGGATCTGATCTAGCATGGGCGGTGAAAATGGGCCCACGTGATAGTTATATGAGGTTGTGGTGGTAGCGGCATTAGAATTGTGTCAACCAGGCACGCACGCATAGAGAACAACCCAAACTACAGAACTCCAAATGAAGATGTGCCGTCATTAGCGGCAAGTCCGACCCTGTACGAACAGCGTGATGCGGTTTGGCTCTATGGTTGGATCTGAGGCTGGAGAGATTAGAGTCGATATACAATTCGAGTTTCAGTGGATACACTACAGCATTAACGATTTACATTTGGTCTATTTATTAACTCTGCAAAACAGTGTGAACTTCGAGGTCAACACGGACGTCCTGTCGATTGTCACCTATACTCAGAGCGATGACTCGTAATGGTAGATTCGTCTCGTGGGTTTTTCTTTTTGTTGTCGGTCCCTTCATCTCTCTCTCCCTCTTTCCATTTTAGATAAATCACCATCAACTTCGCAGCCACTGCTAAAGTCTGAATTAGAGGTGAACAGGACATCATGTTCGTATGTGAACTATATGCACTATCGGGGGTTATTTTTTTGGCAGGCGTAACGGAGTCTGGACATAGAAGGTGCCTTAAGGGACACACTACCAGCGGACGACGAAATGAGGGGTGGAGTTCTCACTATGAGTTTCATGTACACACATATCATTCACTGGTCGGTCAGTATGCGTGCTCTCGCCTAGGCGGATAGTGCGCAGAACAAAACAGGACTACATGATGAGGTAGCCAGACAACCCAGGCAGATACAAACGAAACAAGCCACGAAACTACCTCATCTGTCCCCTCTTCCTTTTTTCTCCCTCTTTCACCTCGTGAATGAACTAAATCGTCAAAAATTCTACTGCCGATCTAACAAATGCGTGAGCGCACCGTGGTGCCAACTGGGAAAACGTTTTCTAGTGATGATAAGATGCTTTAGTTCATAAGAAGGCGTTTCGGTGATTCTAGGTTGGCTCTTAAGTTTAAGCGAACATGCGATACGCACAAGCAACATAATTTTTTTTATAATCTATTTTGCCTATTTTGATCCTGCCCTAGACTTAGGGCCTGATAATCCAGTGACAACTGTATTTGTAAATGATATAACTAACCCTCTATATTACATACATTTTAATATGTTGTGTGCTGCTCATGCATCAGAAAATACTTTGCACCCAATTATTATTTATAACAAAATGACATAATTTTACATTTACTAGGGAGTAAGTCTAATGATTTTTGCGATTCCAAAACGAAAATAGATTAGAAAAAATAATTTTTCATAATATGTTAGAAAATCGTTGACACCTAAAGCTTTGAATTCACCTCTTTTTGGGACTTGGCATTTCAGAGGATACCTCTTAGTGCTAGAATTCTTTTCTAGAATACCCAGCCAAGACAGTAGAACAAATCAGTGAAAATAAATGCATAAATACAGAATAAATGCATAAAGATAAGGACGCTAATGTAACCGTTGATATTTCTGTGCGTCTATACGAACAAGCTGGATGTAGGCAGCAGGGTAGTTGTTTGCAGTGTGACACACCATACTTAATTTCGCTACATTTGGTTCTATCGAATTAGAAAGAGCATTAAAGATGCCGGCCCGAGACACACTTTCTTAAAGGACGACGACTGAATCGATTGGTATCTGATGTTGCCGTTATCGCCTCAGGCAGAATCCGCAACGGTCGACAGCCTTTACGTCTTTCCCTAGTCCGTTCCTTATGCAGTGCACTTCAAGTCGGGAGAGGGTGTTTTCAAGTGGTCGGACGACACCTCTTACACGAAGGGCACATACGCTGGTACTTTCCATGTAGTCCGAGGTGGTGTCCTTTATCCTCCCTGGCAGACATACCCACCTATAATTTTATTCCCCCCGCTTCATTTCCCCCAGAGGCCTGCCACTCACAAAGAATGCTTTTGCTCTCATGAACTGCACCTCTTCTGCTCCACGCGTACAACATCTGTAATTAATTAGCCCCTGAGCTTTCTGCTGTTGCGGTGACGACGCCGCTGCTGCCACCAGCCACACAACAGCTTCCGCCTCCTCGCTCCCTACTCATCTCATCAATCAACTTGTATAAAGCTAATTAATCGACTCAACATGGTGCACTTCGTCCACCTGAGCATAGATCTATGATGAGGAATATCCTACGTGTTTCGTGTAGTCTTTTCACACATCGGACATGAAAAGTAGTCGTGTCACGGCTATAATGCACATGCCCACGCATGTGCACTTTTCTGATCTGAAGTGACCGAATAGTACGATACCTGATATCACGGGCAGTCATCTATAGTGGTCTGCATGGTGCTCGTTTAACTCGCTGTGTGACTCATAGAGGGTAGAGGCTAAAAATACTTCCTTTAGCTCTAGTATCTCTTTTTTCTAGTTTGGTGTTGTCGCCCTCAACTATGGAGATCTATAGCTCGTATTTTATTGTTTAAAGCATAACGCACCGGGCGAGGGTCAACGGAACGGTTAGTATATGGTTTAACTTGTCGTCATACACCCATAAAAAATACACAGTGTTTAGCTGATGTTCAATTTTGCACCCCTGTATATGAATAGCTTTTATCATCGATTTCATAAGTGTTGAAGGGGTTTTTCGCTGTCGGTGCACACTCAAGGAGAAAAGAAGGGTTTTTGTGGCTATTGCTGCACGGCACATTGTACCCAATGTTATACATCGTAGCGTAGCAGGTGTGAATTTGGGGCAATGATGATAATATTTGTGGTAGCCGACGTTGCTATGATGCAATCATCTTCAACACCATTATCTATCATCAAACTATTCACTATCATCACATAGTCATTTTGGGAAAAAGGCAATCTAAAACTCGGTGTGTTCAGGAGCGGCAAAGCGGGTCAGTATCGAGCTTGTGACCCCATGCGATGGTAAAGTCTATCGCGATAGGTCAGTTCAGTGGATGAGGTTTCGTTCGGGATCCCTTCGGAATCAAACCTGGTGCTCATGAATACCGGATCCAGATGTCGAATGCGAGCAAGAATGTTGTCAACACCACATTATGTGGTATATATTGACACTATCGCGACATTTCGGCTTGGCTCACATGGTAACATGCCTTTCTCGCTAGTTCTATCACCATCTCTACACCTGACTAGGTGGTAGTATCAGGTGCATTTACCGCTACCGTCCTATGATTGTGTTTTGGTGGTGGTTCGCTATCACTTTCGCGTAACTGACCAATGGTCCGTAGTGGAGCAGCGCAAACTGATCGGAAGACAGGCGAGCTTGACTTTGATGTGCGCCTTTCCGACAGGCACCTATAAAGCCTAAAAATGCCTATTTGTATATTAGCATCTACCCATAGCTTGGCCCTTCGACGACTAACCATAACACTCCAACCACCATTTGTTTCAATGCTTGCCTTCAAATATATGCAGACTCGGTTTAGAGCTATTGTAAGCGCTACCTGTATTTAGCAGTCTATTTTTAGTCTCCAATCGACATTCTACAAGCACTTGTATGCTTCACATTAAACGTGGCAGCAACTGAACAATTTCGATTTTGAAACCCACTCGTACTCTGCTTCGAAACCAGTTCGCGCTATTTTGGCTTTTCTAAACACAGGCGGAAAAATGCTGTGAGTTTGAGAGTGTCGATGGTTTCTTTCCCGAACAAGTATGTATTTCATTGCATCACATATACATATACCTAATTTGTCACTTGTTAGCTTTCTATATAAGTATTAGCAGTACAGTAAAAGCGATTTCCGAGTTACCTAGAAAGTATTAGCGAATTCTAATTTAGTTTGATGCTAGAAAGCAGCAGCTTAAAACCATTTCATATTCTGTCACGTTTGTAGCTCATTCATTTGAGTCGTTTTCGCCTGAAATCGTTTTCTATAAATCATTTTTTACATAAGTGACGAACTACAAAGACTTTATTTTCCAATTATTAACATATCCATCGAATAAACTAGGTTAAGAAGATCCTAGACTTGCCACAAGTAAATCGGTATTGCTAATCACATGAAAACCAACAGAGAGAGTTATAAATAAGAAGAAGAGTTATAAATAAAAAGAAGAGTTATAAATAACCCATAAGATGTTAACCTTGAGAAATTTATAATATACGTCTATGACGAGCTCTGTTACGCTTAAAACGGTCTATTAACAGGCTATTAACTGGCGCCTAAAATGTATGTGGCTAGGCAGTTTTGCTTTCGCACGCCCAAATGCTTCCACCGATTTTTACAAATACACGTAAAATAAACGTTGTAATGAACGCTGATATAAAAAATGGATGTTTCATTAACAGGCAATTGCCACCAATGCTACCATTACACCGAAAGAGCTGTGCAAACCGATCACTTACTGTAGGATATATAATAAAACCATTTCTCAATCAACTCAAGACAAGCCTTACGGCTCTGCAACTGCCCAGACAACAAGCTTTTAGCCACTACGGTGCCCCACGCTTTCTTTCGTTGTTTAATGTGGTTCCACGTAGAGGCTAGTGGGTCTTATCCACCACCTTACTATGTAACAGTGTATTTCTGTCGGTGATTCGTATGTCCACAAGTGAGAGGCAAGCATTCTAAATTGTAACGTCACTTTAATGAAATTAGACAACACACTCACCTCTTTGACAAACAGCCTCGCGACTATAATATATTGTCAGAATGCATATCCTTCCCTATTTCTGCGCCTTCCTCTTAGGACAGTTCTCTCTTTACCTCTCTCTACCTTTCCACTGTGTTTGTGTGTGTGTCCTTACGCTACTTTGTGGTTCCCAACTTCTGAACATCTATTTGGTGTGTTCCTTATGTTTTCTCATTAACTATCTTTCCACTCAGTCTCACAGGATAAACTGTGAAGGGTGAACTTCATGTTCGATCATTGTACATCTGCATCGCTATGTTTGCGTTCGTGCCGTTTGAACATCGGCGCTTGCTTGGCTAACCTCTGCCTTCTCTCTCTCCTTCTTCTTTTTTTGCGCCCACTTTGTTCAAGTGGCTCAAATCCTTGAAGGACGGCCCTGACGTCCCCTTGTGCGCATCCACTAAGGGAAGCCACTTACCCCCTCATGTGTGCTTCTCCACCTTCATGTCTCCTGCTTATCGTCAGCAAATGGAACTTGGCTATTCACTTCTTTTGACCTGTACTACATCAGCAGGCGCGGAGCACTAGCTGAATCACGCATCAATACCTAGCCACATCTTGTTTCCCTTGCTCGAGTGCTTTGAATACATGAGAGTTGTAGGGTCAGGAGAAGGGACAAAAGATAGAAGGTCTTTAAGCGCCGTACTGGGCTCCCGCAACGGCCCCTACCCTCTACTCCGTACCACACACGCGTGCCCTTGTGTGTTTTTACCATGCCATGTGTGCTTAGTCCTTGTCGCTCACAGGAGCGAAAGTATCCGTAGAAGCGATGGCCATTGTGGCAGTCGCGCAAGAAAACCTGAAGCCCGTAGTTCAATCTCTGCACAATAGGGTATTTATTGTCCGAGCTCATTCTAGCCATAGCTTTGGATTAAGTGTAGTGCACTTCGGCCAGGTGAACAAAAGTTGACAAACCTACGCAAGCACGTATAAAGCCTAACTTTACTGTCGCGCAAGCACGCAATATAATCGTATAAACGTAATGTAACCGTACTATTATTGTCGATCTACCATTGGACAAGTAGCAGGAAAAAATAAGGGTGGGGAGGACGTCGTGATTGGACAATCAATATTTTTCAGAATGTAGAATTTCAAAATGACGAGTTGTACATGTCATGTTGCGGTAACTTAAGTTGTGCCTGACTAGTGCCGAAAATTTGATGCGGCAGACTTTAAGAGACTAGCAAGGTACGATATATTGATAATTGAGGTCACCTATCATCACAATGTGTGCTCAGAGTTTAATTAGGAATTAATCGATGCTATCGACCTTCTTTGTGCTCTAGCCGTCAATTCAATCTAACCGTTGCTAATAATTTCACGTGCATTGCTAGTGGATGCATGTGGCCGACAAAAGTTTTTGTCAGCGAGGGCTTGGGACGATTAGAAGCGGCCGGACTGGCCAAAAATCACATTGATGTTTGTAATTACACGTTCGGTTTATTGAAGAAATAATAGTGCGTACCCTCTAACCTCTCGCTGTATGGTATTTATTGAAATGCCGCTTTGCCATGGTGTTTAACATAGCTCGCACAACTGACTCAAGCTTGAGATTTTGAGTCTAATCTCTTGAGCGTCCATACTGCTCACACAAGCGCTAAAATATTGTTGTACGAAAGGTTGCTGTAGAATTAAGTACCCTTTCTCAACATTTTTTGTACAAACTACTTGTTCAATCCTGACAAAGTTTTATTGGTCGAAGGACAGACGACATCATTACCTAATTTCGATAGACGCTTGGAAAAACGTTCAGTGTTTGCTGAAATACAGTTCATTGTAGGTATTTTACTTTTGTGTAGATAAGTACCAAAAAAGGCACGGAAAATGAAGAACGACATACCTGATGTAAACAGAGGTACTATAGAGCATTTCGCCGGCTAGTACTTAAGGTTTGTAAATATTTCTGTAAACATTGTGGTCTGTTTTTCCAAGTTAAAAATACACAAGGAATTTGGATTCATCACTTGGGCTTTCTGGGACTTCCGAGAGAAATTAGCGACTTTGTTACCGACTTTCGTTTTGCCAGGTAAATTTTCTAGATCGAATCTGAATCCGGCATATTTGAAGCTTTTTTTCGATCTTATCACTAGAAAACCCGCAATACACTACCTGCTCCCAAGTAGAGTCTCGATGTGAGCTCTAAATCTGTTTAGAGTGCGTCTAATCCCATTTTGAGTTTAGCGCTGCCAATTGCCATGGCCCAGGTTAAAGTAAACTTATACGAATCCACTCCAAATCCATTAATATGGACCGCTTCCGCCCGAGCGACAGAGGCCTATCATTTCTTTCTGAAGCGAAAATCTGAATATAAAAATAATGTGTGTGCATAACATATATGTGTAATAAAAGCACCTTAACGAAACGAAAGGGAGAGGGTTTTTTGATTAAATATTCGACACAGAATTAGCGTTTGCTGAAAATACTGCAACATCCTATTTAGTTGAACAGACTGTTCGTTTAGCACAATTTTGCAATTAAATTTAAGCTGTACGAATACAGCAGTTAGTTTCTCGCGTGATGATTCTTTTTATCTTTCTTGCAGTTTCACTCACAAAGGTCAAAACGAAAATTCGGCGGTAATAGCAGCCCTAGATAGCTTAGTACGTAATGCTCAAAATTAGGAGGCCCATACACTTCAAAAATTAATTTATTTTATAATTATTATATAAGTAGATTTAAAGATGCTCAAATTCCGAAAACAAAGCTGCACTAATGGACAGTTATAAAATGCATGCTAAGATTTTTTATTATCTACTATAAAATCAGTATTATCCCAGGTAAATAATGCCACTTTCCTGCTATTTATTTCGCGATGTCTAAACCTAAACCTATTCTAAACGAATCAAATGATCTAGAGCTAGCTCTTCGTTGAATGCTATATAAAGAACCGAACCTTTTCTGACTGCATTTTCCGTTTGACATTTTCGATATTGATATTTACAACACAGTCAAAGCAGTTTACTTTTTTTTCTGTTACGTCGCACAAATGCTACTCATTAATCAATTTCATTATTTACCAGACAAAAGCTGTTAATTCCCAACTTCATTCCATGACATTCCATTCCATTCCAAATTCATGCCATGTAGGTGGCATTTTCAGTTGCGTGTGATGCGATAGGGTAAGTTGCTTATGGAAAATGGCTCAATTAGCTTCCGTAAAGTTACCGTAATTCTGTTTCAGGAAAAAGCCCAAGTGAGTGTTCAGATCAAAAGGCTTACGATCAACTGTTGGAACAGCATTGGCCTGAGTAGACTATCGTGCGCTACCTCAGTCCAATCAACTTCAGTTGTTCATAGCAGATAAGCCGAATTCCCAGTAGAGAAGGGGGTTGGCAGGGGGGCGTGAGACAGGCCTACAGAGCTTCTTCGATAGAAGTCTGACGTCTGGCTGGCACACGTTTCGGTGGTATGGGCCGGCCGGCTGAGAAACGATGGGTTGATGTGTGAAATTTATTCACCCCTTAACCCCCTCCATTTGCCTCCCTAAATCGAGCCGATGAGATTTGGGTTCACTTCTGTTGGAGGCGGTAGTGTTCCCTTTCGAAGAGCGTCCGTTCCGTTGGTAGGCCATCAGGCATTTATACTCGTTGTTGGAAGTCCAAAGTAGGCTACTTGGCTGGGCGGGCGAAGTGAGCCCGCAAGCTACCGTTTACCGTGCAGAGACACTCTCTTCTCATGTAGAAGAAGTGTCTATATGGAAGTAGGCATTCTACAAATAAGAACTGATCAGAATTACAATGGACCATTGATATCGGAAGAAGGAAGCGGCTGGTGGGTATACTTTATGCTCCCGTGTCTCTCACGAAAGAGAAGCTAGCCGCTACCAAGCCGCACACTACAACATCCTATTCACATAGGCGAGTGAGTGCGTGAGTTAGCTGAGCACACCTTGTATATCTCATTGTATATCTATGATAACAACGCACGATCTTGCCTTGGGCTGTTTTATTCAAAGCAACAACGAAGAACTTTGATGGCTTAGAAAATGTCGCCTATGATAGGTGATGGCCGCCAACTGCAGCGTGGATCTGTCTGGCTTGTTGAGCTCGGTGGGTACGTGCATTCGTATGCGCCTTGCGACCGGAGGAGACGTGTAGGTGCACGGGTTCGATCCCTGCCGGTGCATACTTCCATTTATACATGGTTATTGTTGGCTGATGGTCGGCCCTAAAAAAATATTTAGATCTGTTTGGCTTACCAAGTAGAAAAGAGAATGCAGCAGGGTCATCTATAAGATGACAAGCATATCGTCGAACCTTATAAACTAGACATATATGTAAATATATATATATATATATATATATAT
>MNPL01005011.1:0-11299 GCA_002081605.1 Tropilaelaps mercedesae
ATATATATATATATATATATATATTCTTAGTGAGTGCTGTCTTCTGCTTACACGCTACGTCACGTGGCTAGGTATGAGCCAAATGTCACCGTTTATGATATCCGCTTAATCAGATACTGTAGTTTTAATAGGTCGAACATAGGCTTGCACATGCTACGAGAATTGAATGGCTAATAAATTAGAATTATATACGACCAACGTAAAGTCGAAGTATAGCACTATAAGTTCTCGGTTGTTTTTTCCCAAAATGGAAAATCTTAATTGGTGAGAAAATTGGCCTATTTGTTTGAAAATAGCTCAGAAAAGTATGTGATGAGACCCAGGCAAGATGGAAGATTGGTATCATAAAAATATATACATATGGTCTAAGCTGGATCATAATAATATCTACTCGCAGCCTGCATTAGCCGTTATTCTACGTACAGTCATATACCGTCATTAACTAAAGATACGCGGGTAGGTATAAAAAAACTGTGTTCGTCTTTGTTTTTAGGTGAAATTACCTGAATGACCATCAGCACTATTTTTGCAATCTATTTCGCCGACTATATCAACAAGTTGCCCGCACAGATTAACTGTTCGATAGTCTGGCGAATGTTGACAAAGTATTAGGTTACTGTAGAAAGTCCACGTACACTCCGGAGACCCACATACAAGCGCTAGTCGTCCGCTAAAATAGACTTGCATTTGCATCTTTGACAGCTGAATGGCAAAACGCGCACAGCTCCAGAAACAAGAATAGTGTTAGATCCCTAGTACAGCCTGCATGTGAGCAACATGCTTGTCACATGCGCGTATTTCCACGGAGCCACTCTGCTATCTGCACGCTATTCCACCTTTGTCAGCGACGCCTTATTCAACAACGTTGTTCCACGTATGACTGAAATCACCCATCCGTTCATCGAGTGACGAGCATACGCGAATTTATCGCAACACCGATTTTCACTCGCTTACGCTATGGCTCTCTATGGAGCGTTGTGAATCTGCTTAATTGTACAGACGATATTAAATCGGTATGAAAGCTCGGCGGTTGCGCTGCATTTAAAATGCGAATGCCCATCGTTGTCTTCCTCTCCAAAAGACGAAGTGTTTCGGCTACACTAGCTTATCTAAATGCCTGTTATTCCATTTTGTTAGCTAATTGATTACCCAATGCAATGTGAATGAGCTCTCTCCATCTCCTCCCCACCTGCGCTTTAGTGACGGATCGGCAGAAACCCTTCAATTAATAGACGGCAAAAGCGGGTAATAAAAGGGGGGAGTTTATTTTCAGTTTTATTTTCTCTAAATGCGAATTGCATCTGTCATTTGCTCGAAGCTTGAAAAAGACTCGGGCCCTGTCCGTCGTTTATTTCGTTCCGAAAGTCGCCACGGTGACAAATACCTGCCGAATCTTTAGCATCGAAAAAGCAATCTATGCAAACGGCTCAATGCACTCGTCTGCAACGACCGGAGCGGAGCCATTAAATAAACTGCATCCAATGACAGCAGGTTGGTCAAATATCCTTTACCGAGAATTCGTTGCGACCAACGATGTCGTCGAATGGTTTGTACCGATAGGATAAGCTTCTCCTATAATGGGAACAACAGATTGCAAACCGTAATTCGATTTCTTGTAAACTAGAGATAGGAACAAATAAACTAATGGACTCTTCACAATCCCCACTCAAAAACAATCTTTTAGCGATAAAGCGTAATCTGCAACACATCTTGGTAAATGCCAACTATAATCTGTTCCATGCAACGGAAAGGTCAGTCCGTACTTCGGTGGATCAAGCTATTGAATACTCACGGAGTGCAATACACCGTGATTTAGCTGAAAATACAGTCGGTTCATCGGTAATTTTATTTATATCACATTATTATGTCATTATGCAGTGATCACATTCATAAAATCATGTGAATCTAGTCCACATCTAACGGCGGCGGTGTCTGTGTTTAATGTGTCTTTTCCGGAGGATTCAGTTTCCGGATACTACATTCGAATAAATGCCAGCGGAGAAAAATCCAGGTATTTCGTTAGAGCTAAAACACGCTCTTGTATCTGCATAAAACAACATTTAGTCTTGCACACAAACACACCATTGAACTTCATAATGGCACAAATCATAATCGCACGAATTCTATGTCCTATTTCTAGATCTAATTCACGTTTGCATTGCGATAGGACATTTCATCCCTTGTCGAATAGTTCCTTTGGCTAGATTTTCCGAACTAAGTCGATGACGTTTTGCCATAACAAGTCTGACGTCCGTAGTTCGATATGTGACTGGTGCCGCCGTACTGAATACACGTGCCCGCGGCAAACCTTATTGTTCGCTATGGCTCGTCCACGTCTGAAATAGCCTTTTCGGCTACCTTGTCCACGTCAAGCATCGTCAACTACCCGGAAGTAGTACGATGTCCACTTGTATACGCGAAATGGACCCCGGCGCTAAAACTACTGCCTGATCGCCCCGCGCAGCATCCGAGACCGAACGCCGATGTCCGCCTATTCGTCATCAGTTCGCAGAACAAAATGAGGAAGGCATCACCATTGGCCTAGACGATAATCGAGGGATAATTTCCTGACAGACGTCTTGATGCGGATATTTTCGCAGCGCATTCGCTGATGCTTCGGACTACCAGCAGCTCAAGTGTATGTTTAGGTAGAAGCAAAAATAATTCTAGCAGAGACGTTCAGCGAAGCGTCAGGGTTAGTTTCCTCGTGGGCGGAACCGTGGCGATTGCACCATCAATGCATAGTTGTAATGCTACACCAACATCAGGAATGCCATCGCCACCTGGCACAAGCACATGAGTAAACCATTGGCAAACAATGAATCCTATTGTGTTGCATTGAGCGTTTCCCTACGGCACACAGCGAGTCGCCTGCTGCCAGTTTTCGCGCAGAACAAAATCTTGAGAAAATTTGCGCATTTAGTCAGTGTAAAAGTGAATCTGTCCAGCCTTGCGACCTTTCCGGTGCATCGTGTTTTTGGAAAGGCAAAAGCCGATAACGCTTCATGCATTTTTATTATGAAGCGTTATGTGCCGATATTTGTATATTTAAAGATATGTGAACATTAAACACATCTCTTCTGTTTATATCTCCGCTTTTACTTTGACTAGAACCCAACTACATAGCTGTAAAACACTATTTACTACAGACGATGAAATAAATCTTTGAATTTCAAAAGACCAGGAATACAAACTATATTCATGAAAAATGAGTAACTAGGATTGTTAGTACTTTCTCACGCAGTCAGTTGAAGATAATCGTGTATGTCTGTACGCAACTGTGTGTGCACATACAATACCACGTAAGTCATACATATATGGCATTCTAACCCATAGGAACACATTTTCGATATAGCAATTTGAGCGTGCTTAACGTTTCAGCCTCTATAGTCATTGCACACACGACAGTCTTACTGCAGATATCATGTATTACATTATAGTAATGACTGAAGGATAGGTAGGATAGAGTGCAACTGGATGCTTCTAGTACGGTTATCAAAATTTGATTTGGGGCGTCTTTTTTTACTACATCTTCACTCGGCTCTTAGATTACTAGTATTCTTCGCACAGCTTACGCTACTTTTTAGAGTGAGCGCCTTTAGTCGTTTGGGCACTCGCAGCCCTAACAGCCGCAGCAAGGATTATTCGGACTTCGGGAAGGGCACTTTAATTCCGGGTATCAAGCATTGTTATTCGGTCGCTCCTGTGTAACGCGATTATTATACCGACCAGCTGATAGAACCGACACTTTGCGCTGTCATGTGGACGCGCTTCTATTTCCAAGACGGCGTAAACACGCGGTACGTTCAACGCCTAGAGCGCGTGTTTGCTAGTCGTGAAATAAAACGTCGTCTACAGGCCATTATCTTAGTTGATCGTTTCTCAAAGTGGACTTTCTCTGATCTACAAACGGGATGTTATGCCCGGGTAGCTGTGTGCGTCGTAGAGTCTGACCTATTCTGACCACTTCCCATTTACTCACAGGATCAAAGATATGAGGAGGTATTCAACCCTATGGAAGTCCTCAGATCATAACCAAACGTGAAGCTCGCGTGTCAATTATCACCGATATTAAGTTGACTACAACACAAGGCGACTAGCAACCCAATCCACTGAACCTAGCCTATGTTGTCTTAACTGGACAGTAAGATTGCGTCGTGAACACAATTATTTATTTTCTAGCGAGATCAAATCGACTTCGTAAAAAGATTGCTTGCATAAAGTATTGCTCTGCTGTTTTAACTATAACACACAGCCTGCAGCTTTGAACGACAACAGCAATAACTGAGTTTAGGCCAAAACGGCCACACGGCTGTGGCTTCCAGGCTATAATTCTTATAAAATAAGTCTGGCTGCAACTGACGAATATACATTAATAGTTAAAATCTGCATGGAGCAGACCGCTGCACTAATTAATATTCTCTTACTTCATACTAACATGAGGATGTGCAATCTTTGTTGTGGCTTTTGAGTTACACTTGTAATCAGATGGTCGATAGGTGTTTTACCTACTTCTACACTAGCCCGTTGATAGTAACGATTGGAGGTGTAAACGTTCGCTATCTATAGGCATTGATTAATTAGATCAACCAGATTAAAGTAAATGTGAAAAATGTTACGCTTCAGTACCATTCGCAGCAGGACAGAGCAACACGGATAGCATGCAGATTACTGATTTGGTGAATACCCATAATAGAATTTTGTCCTTTCCTATCTTCCCATTCTTCCTAGACTGTTGTATTTTGCCAACTGAATGCTCCACTGCACAAAACGGGCCAACTAGAATAGGTTCGTGCATCAGGCACACTCACACAAATACAAACCAGGTGTTACTGAATGATTGGGCACTGGGAATTTTCGACGTGCTACAAGATTATACGCACATCGTTGCGTCTAGACAGCCATGAAACACAACGACGGAGTAGGAAATTTATTAAAATTTTATGGCGTCATCAAAACACCTTCACACGGGAAACTACGGCCACTTCGGTGCCCAACGGCAAAGTCCATTGGCAGCAAGATATAGGATAGGCGAAATGTATTTACAATTCGTTACATTTCAGCAGTTTCGTAGCAGCACTGCGTAAAATAGAATGTTCACCTGCCACGATATTTGAATTATGCAGTAGTCATAAAATATTTCGTCACCGCTTTCCATAGAATTAGTACAGGCTCAAGCATGCTTCTACCATTTGTCGATGACACTCAAAAGCTTAAGTTATAATTGCCAGACAAAGTCTGACAGCCACAAATCGATTCGGTTAAGGGGCCCAGATATGTAGAAATTTGTTTTGCGGTCTCAGAAGGTTTTTTATTCAAATCAGCATCACCTGGGTGTAGCACGCGTTCGACGTGTATGGTTACTACGAAGTGAATCATCAAATTATTACTAGCTAACTGCTATTCATGCTATAGTGCACGTCCGCTTTTGTTATTTCTACGTTGTATTTTCACGCTAATTTACGCCGCTGGGCCGGCAAACTTCTTGCGAGCTGGAGCGCAAGCGAGTTAAATTGATTCAATCTGTACTGCTTCAAATATAAGATAGCTGAAATGTGCGTCATTAGATGTGCCGCGTTTCGCTAAGCATGGAAACCTTAAATCACTTAAATCCCTAAGAATATGGCCTGGATCCCTGCAAGACGTCGAAGTTATCGTTCGATGTGTTTCAATGGGCACCAAAATACGAAAAAGCCATCTGACCTGACCACGACTGAAGGCTGGGGTCGCTGAATTCCGTCGTAACGGCTGGTGGATATTAACAAGTTAAGTCGACTATAAAATGTTTCGACTGAAATTAAATAAGAGTCATAATTTCTGCTAGCACAAATAGCTTTGACTGTACCACTGGGACTGGTCGTAGTTGTCACCCGAAAAGAATCGCCAGCTCGATATTTTGGCAAATTATAAAAACGGCAACTATGAACCGATTTCCGTTAGCTGGCTGCGTTGGAGCTTGCGAGAAGCGTAACTGCTTTGAGACGTAATTGACATTAATGTCAAGTCTTCTCTTTGCAGACGCCCTCCATGCTCTCTACGGCTTGGTGACCCCTGACACTAGATCATGAGGAATCATGAGGAGGAGACATCTCTCAAAAGTAAAATTCAAAAGTATTGATGCACGAAAGCGCAATTTTCTCCTAAATGTTGCAATTATGCCTAATGATGTTAGTAGTTTGCGGTTTGAAGGGAAAAACGTGGTTTGAGCGAAATAAGGTAACTAATTAGCGTCTCCATTGATAGTAATTAATTAATGTCATTGACAAATGTCGCCTTTTCACCGATCAATAACCATCGGTGGTGCAAAATACAACAGCTACTATACTTGAGATATGTTAACATATAGCTAACTTTAGTGCGAGTAAAGACATGCTGGACAAACGCAAGGACATCTAAGCTCTGTCCCACTTCTGGAACGGAAGTGATGCATTCAGGAGATATGAGAGAAATACAAGTTAATCGAAGCTTATCGATCGACTTCATTAATGTATGATACGTGATGACGGAATTTAAAAGAGGTGGCGAATTTGTACGAAGTTGAACTGTGGAACTGTAGATATGTTGCATTTTCTTTTCTACGTTCATACATCATTTGACGGATTCAATACCATCTGATGAACAATGGACAACATCAACAATGGAGTTGTGCAGAAAAGCCAAAACAGCCCGCCCCATTGCATTTGGTCATCTAGTGTTGTTTTAATAACACCCTCAATAATGACACACAGCTGCCGCTCACGGCACCAACCTTGTTCTGGCATTTCAAGTAGGATTCAACGTGATGTAACCACTGGCGAGGTCGATTTACTTGCGCCGTTCGTAAGCAGAACCAGTGTATGTATCCAGCACAGCACAGACGCCGTCTTTATGTCACAATGCCTCTTTTTGCAGGTCACTTGCTTGAGCCTTCGCAACCGGGATCAGCACAACGGTAGCGGGACAACATCATACTAACCATCACGTCCACTAGACTACTGCTACACTGTACAATTCACATATCCAATTTGTGAACAATTCAGTTTATAGGGTATTGTCATTGTACCCATTGCGCACGGACACATTCACATGCGCAGGCACACACACACACACACGCACTATATTAACATATAACTTTAATAACATAAAACTTAGTCTCATCGAGAGACGTCGTAATCTTACCGCATAAAGTTTTGTGCTCGCCACAGAGCGGTCCACAGCCACACACACCTACACAGACCTGTGCTCCGCTGTAGCAAATGTCTGTCCTTTTTCCTCCGCAATTCCTCTTCGATTTTTTCGCTCGTCGGCTAGAGAACGTCTCCGTCAGACAGATACAGATCAGGCGTCAATGCAACGGCCCACTACTGGTTACCGGTCGGATTCACGCATGAAGGGCGCCCAACAGAAGGGGCAATGCTAACATGAGAAGTCGTAGTCACGAGGCAATATTAACACTTCGTTAAGGACAAAAAGTCCAAAAAGAACTCTTCCGATTAAACGTTCTCCGTGAGTGAATGTTTCGGGCAGGAGAAGCTCCATTTGCGCATAGACAGTTCGGAGTGTAGCGGCCACGTCCAGTTAGTCGACAAATCGGTCAATTTCCTGGGGTCCCGTGATCCATACGAACGATGTAAGTTTTCCTTACTAGGTTCCCGTTGATAGTCCTACAGTTGCTGGTGATCGGTCGCACCGAGGACTGTTAATGCTTACCATGTGGGCGTCCCTCAACCGGTGAGGTTTGAGCAGCGTACATTTTGCGCGTGACTAGAATTTTAGAAGAAGGTTGTGTTGCAGAGGCGAACATTGTCCTATCGAGGTTTCAGAACTGCTAGCTTACGGGGCTGGCTTGTGATTCAACGCGCAACTTGAACGATGACAGCTCTCTAACGCTCCCATTTCTCTGCTGTGTTATCTGTAGGCGGTGACAGGTTTCCAAATGTAAGCCATCCGTTGGCAACATCGACTGGGCTTACTCGGGCGTCCTCACACCCGTCAATCCTCACCCCTACAAAAACCTTGGCATGAGCATACTCGTAGCCGATTGCCGACGGGACCGCCACCTTCGCGAAGCCAGATTGCCGTCAATTAGACGCTACTGCCAATACCACCGAGCTTGGCCCATGCGTTTGGATCGGTTTGGCCCACCGGCGCCAACGCAGTTCCGCGCGGTGGCTGGGTAACTACTGGCAGACTGCGCGCTGGCACCGCTGCAATCCCCGGCGGACGCGAGCGGCCGATGCGAGGACTTCTTTCATTGCCGATTTTACCTCTCCGACACAACGAAGGGTTGGCCCGGCCGGCGCGTGGGTACAGATCCGATGAGCGGGCGAATCCATTCCGACGCACAGGAACAACGCGAATGGCTTTTAGCCTGGTCGGCGACGTTTCTCTATTCTGTGCCATGCGCAAAGGAAGCGAGGACGAGGATCGAGCGAACATTGCTGGAACCACGACGCCAAAGCAATGGGCTACGCAGCCACTGGGCTCGCAGTGCAAGCCGATACGTCAGACGGACGCACATCGTCAAAGTATTTACTCACTAGCTGAGTGGATGAACGCTGAACGACCTGACTGATTTAATGTTCCGTGTCAGGTCATACCCAACTGTCAAAGACCGCAGCTATTGCAAGGGAAGGTTGGCTATGGTAAGCAGTACATATATAACATTATATGTTATCTGAAAAAATGCGTTGAATGAATTGATATCCATTATGTGCGGTAGAATATGTTAAGAGTAGAATAGGATGCCATTCGTTAAGTGGCGAGAGGACAAACAAAACTGAATGCGTGATGAATTTCACATTTGCGAATAAGTGATAACGATGATGTGCAACACTAGCATCTGGTGGCCGCAATACTGTGACGGGTGGCACATTTCGGCGTGAGTGAGTGGTAGCAAAAAACTGGAATAGTACAGTTAGAGCTATTGCTCAATTGATGATGACTAGGCATAGCATTGCGTCCAGTTTGTCGAGAAAACATGGAATGAGTTAAAGCTCTTGGCCGGGACGGCCAGATACAGTAGAACGCAAGGGTTCAAAAGGAAAGAGTTTGTCATTTCTAAAATGGTACATCATGGATGGTCGTGTAAAGGTCATAAACGTAAATGCGAAGAGAACTCTCTGGGAAATAATAGACTTGATTTCAGAGTAGCATGGGCTTTTTACATTTATTTTCGCCAAAGAACCCCGCTCACAGTCAAACGAGACCCTTATCCTTCATGCATCCTGAGAATTCTTCGTCTAAACGACTCATAATGCTTGAGGAGTAAGTTAGCTCTTCAGGCATTATGAGACCTTCAAATAACGCGTGTGTTCTTAGTTAAAATCGTTTATTCATGTATTATCTACATCGTCTTGGAGCGATTTCCTAGTTAGATATTGTTATTAGAATGATGTTTTGTCTCCGTCAATTAGCGATAACTGTCATATTGGCATTTGAATTGATGATAACGATGCGAAATGTAGAGCTTCGCTGTCATTGTCGTGACAGTGGAATAATAGCAAAATCGAAACTGTCGGTGAACTAATTTCATCAACACAGGACAACACCCGTGGAGCACAACAAAGCGATACTTTGTCTGCTTTGTTTAAAGCGCGTAAGCAACTGACTAGCGATTAACCGGAAAAAAGGCCGACAGTTTTGCTCTAGATTTTGACTAGATTTCGTGTCAAATTGTTCTTTAATATCTGTCGATACATGTAGGGTAACCCGGTAAGGGGAAACTAGGATAGTTCAACGCGAATAGGATGAACACCTTCAAAGAATACATTGACGTTGTATTCTAGACTCCATACACAGACGGACGAACAACTGTTATACATACATGGATAGAAGAGAACGTACCTAAAGTCATTGTGCCAGATATTGATCACACTTTACTTAACACTTTGCAATATTATGCATTAGCATAGTTACATGGCGCGTTGTCTCTTGTTAGTAAGCAAGTGAAAAAGAGCGGCCAAATGTGTTTGATTGCGCCGAAAATTTTTTCTGCTCCAGCCTGATTACGACCAAGTTACGACACCTTGGACCTATATTTTCAGGAGAATCATGAGGAACTCGCCAGATTCTTCAGTCCACCAAAAGGAGACTCCTTTTAGAGCACTTACCTTGCCTCCTATTTCGTTTACACAAGATGAGGCATATTTTTGCATGGTGGAGATATTCCAACATAGGT
This sequence comes from Tropilaelaps mercedesae, assembly GCA_002081605.1. Lineage (NCBI taxonomy): Eukaryota > Metazoa > Arthropoda > Arachnida > Mesostigmata > Laelapidae > Tropilaelaps > Tropilaelaps mercedesae. The sequence continues at coordinate 10,160 of MNPL01005011.1, forward strand.
AAACTTTGTTTGGATTCACCTTACAGTTAGTGATGTCGTCAAGATGAGCTTAGACTAAGACCCCAGGCTTAATGACGACCAGTGTAGCTAGGCGTCATTCATTCAGACTACGGCGAGTAGCTAACAACAATAGCTGTCTAACGGTCTTCCCAAGTTCGTGCTGACAGCGTTCGTTTAAGAGGGCAGTGATTGATTCTACCGCTCCACAAAAGTATTTCATGACCATATTGAGCAATCGCGGCAATACATACACTGTGCAGTTGGAGAGGGTATGTTGTTTTGATAATGCAACGATTTACGACAAAAAAAAAAACACAAACTGAAAAGAGTATGAGCACACGATCAATATTAAGAGTTTTATTTAATTGTTACAATTATCATTAACATCGCTGTCTGTGACAATTCACAAATGTAAGTAGGTTTTTTGTTGATTTTCCGTCAGGCAAGGCCAAACAAATATGCGTAGAATATATTTCTGCGATTTGATTCTTTTAACTGCTGCCGAACATTCATTTTCAGGTTGTTGTTTTTTTTTGTTACATTTAGGCGCAGTTGATCGCAATGCAAATATAAAGTTACAAATAGTTCTCTGTTGGGGTGGTCGCGTGAACCCCGCACAGGAATTTTTAGGTTAGCCAATCAAGTATGGCCAAGCTCATGCAGTAGTGGCCAACTTCGAGTGGCAGATTTTATAATTTTTGATGGTTTTTATTAGTTATGATCTGCTTTTGATAACAGGCTTTCTGTAACTGCTCTCTTGCTCCAAAAACAAACGAGGCATGAAGCAAAAACAGGGCCACATTTTAAAGTCATTATAACAGCACAAGAACCGGGTCGTAGAGTGTCTCCGGTATGCATACCTATTTAGGTGAGCTAAGTGAATAGACATTAACCGAATAAAATAGTCGGAATAACACCCTTCACATCGACGTCAGGTATCATATGAAGAGTATTTTCATGCAACATCTCTTCCCAAACACTTAGTAGAGATAGAGGGTGCCTTCCACTTCATGTCCGTTTTGGTAGAAATAATCACATTTTCGCGGTCCTGAAACAGAGTATATATATATATATATATTTTAACCATTGTGGCGTATGTATATATATATATATATATATATACATATATATATATATATA
>MNPL01005016.1:7499-20900 GCA_002081605.1 Tropilaelaps mercedesae
CGGCAAGTGGCCCAGCAAGCGGCCCAGCAAGCGACCCAGCAAGCGGCCCAGCTGTTTCGATATGGTCGAAGTGGCACGCTCGTGTTGAGCTCATAAATTTTCGTCGTCGGTGTCAGCAGCGCATTTACGCGGCTCACTTCTCCTTTAGCTCGAGGTCTCTCTCTCTTTCTGTCTCTCTCGATTTCTCTCTATATTTCTTTCCCTACGTGTAAACTCCTTCCGAAGAGACAACAACGCCATTAGGACTCCAGGTGATCTTCATTGTTTCGGCGTACGAGCCGTGAGGAAGGCTACTGCCCAGCTTGGCTGTGCCAGTCATCGAATCTGTCGAACAAGTAGGCAACAGGGTCACGAAAACGCCATGTTAACTTGTCCTTTCGGCGTTTCTCCCTTCTGAATCGGCTGCGCCCTGATCTGCGGTGTCTGCGGTGCCGAAGATTGTTCAGAAACTGGCTGAGTGGCAAAATCGCTGTGAGCACCGCGTATGCTCGCTCGATATGCCAGAGGCTAGTGGCTCGAGATAAAACTCGACTGTTAACTCTACGCGCTAACCTAATACATTCCCGCTGGGGCGACTTTGTATCATGTCGTATATTAAAACCAACGTCAGGGTTTCGCGTCGACAGGGGCTTCAGCTTGCGAGCCAGACTTGATTGACAGTCATGAAAAGAAGTGGCCCCTCCAGACGAATAGAGATAGTAATGCAATTTAGCAGAGTAAACACGGACTGTGCTCTGCTGTCCTTCTGAAGAGTTTAGGCTATGTGCTGAGGATTTCTTAGTTATGAATGCACACACATTGCGCAGTCGTTATTTAGTCGGTTGACCTACTAGTGTGACAGTGTTCTGGCGAGAGTTCGCCTTTCACTAGAGGCACACGTCAAGCCAAACATGAGTGCCAGTCTCAGCAACGTTATTAAACGGTAAAGCGTAACATGTCGAATCAATACGGCCCTGTCCTTTGAAATTCATCTGGCTTCACTTCTATCGAGACTCTGATTTTTTTAAATGAGTGGCGTTCCTACAGCTTAAACAAGCCTCCCCTTACGCAGAGCATCCTGGGCCCCTCTCCGTGCGGCCTCTCACCCTCATAACAACAGGGGGATTCTTTGCACAAGAGCCACTGGTGATCTTCGCTGACTAGTTGTAGGATCTAGAAACCCACTAAACCCCCCCACGCCCCTCGGCGCCGTGCTAAAGGAGCTAAAAGGCGCTTTATCTTACAAGCTCTTCTTATGTCATACTTTGCCTGTGTAAGTGTCTCGAATATTTGGCTCGGGTGTCATTTTCTGCCGTGCTTGATCTGAAAGCCCTCAGCCTCCCCTTTCCTCCCAAAGAAAAGCGGTCAATGTAAGGAGAGCGCCCTGCTAAAAGGTATTAAATTTCTAAAGGCTCCTGAAGGCTCAAAGCAGGACAAGCATATGGAATGACTTCGCACGAAGGCGCAACTGGGGACGAGTGACAGGTTTTAGCTTGGTAAGGTCACACCTAAGAACTAAACGTTTTATGTTTATTGTAAGTGTGTTTCTGTTTTCTTCCCGCAGAACGAATTTACCTGTTAAAGTGTTAGTTTTTAGCCGCTTGAGCACCAAGTATTCGAATAGCTGTCTACGCCGCTGTCCAGCTAGACTTTTCCGATTCAGTCTTCTCTTATTCTATTAGTTTCTTCTCTCTTTCGCTTTGTAGAAGTAGGATTTGCAGAAACAGTTTCGCGGGTGCGAGTTCGACAGGGTAGATGCGTATCGTGGTTATCTCACGATGTACAGGCCTTTACGACATGTAACCTTCGAGTTGTTTGAGTTCCATATCGAATTCTACATATGAAAGCAAAACCACATGACTTTTTTTCGGTTTGATTAACACCCTATTGTTATTTACAATAAGGAACTACTCAACAGGTAATCGATGTCAGCCCTAAAAAAAAAGGTAATCGATGTATTTGCTCTTGCTGAATAGGCATTTTATGGTGCTGCAGGATGTTTGCCCTTATGAGAACGAATAGAACAATTATACACGCGTTCATGCAGCTATAGGAAATAAGAAAAAGGGGGTGTCCATGAGTTTGATTTGAGAAAGCCATACCAATATTAAAAATGATAATTCTTTAAACCTTATGACGTCGGGAGGTATCAGCCTTATGAGGCAGACATTGCCCAAATAAATGCACGAAGAAGCATGGTAAAAATAGACCTAGAAAGTTCCTGCTTCTGCAAAAACATAGCTATTTTCTGCAGAGACAGATTCTGAGAAATCTTAGTGACTTGATAACATAAACTTCAAAGCTTGCTGTTTCTTCTTATCCGTTTCAGCTAGTCTGGTCGTTCTTCCGTGCTTCAACAAAACTCGGCCAAACTTGCCACGTGAAATCTTCATTCCTTGGATTTAAATATTGGCCTGTCCTCATATAGATGATCTTATACACAACATGGAACGAATCATTCGACATGTGAAAGTTGACTTGCGTTGACTTGACTTGGTCCTTCGATAGTGAGGGATAAAAAGAGACAAGATAATTACTTATAGACAGGATAAATATTATGCTTTGGATGTGGCTATCGCAAGAACAGGAAAATCAGATGATTTACATAAAACTGAACTCTGAATTCTGTTAAGCCTAAGGATGCGTCGAGTGCAGCGCTATATATATATATATATATATATGTGCAATCGGTGGCCGGTAAAAATTTCATACATTTTTGAATTTGAATGAACATAACTCCGTTTCCTAGGAGGAATTATCGGTATGGAGTTCGCTTTATATAGAAAATACTTGTTTCTGTTTTATGGCGCAAGCCAGACTTTTCACCAAAACATATGTATACATCCACGCTGTTAGTTTCCGGATTCTCAAAATGGATTTCGCTTGAAAAGCAGAATTATGGAATAAGACACATTTGTGATTCCGCCTGTTAAGAAGTTGAAAACGCTATCAATATTATATAAGGACGTTCAAGGGCGGCCTACACGTGCCAGATGTTTAGAAAGTTACAGATCAGTATATTTCCGTAAAAACGCATAGGGTGCTTATAGTATGGCGCACCTGAAAGCCACATATGAGCTGGAAATGTTGCCCTTTAATTGCCTACCCAGCTGGATTTTAGTTTTATTAGCCCGGTTATTTTCATTTGGCACTAACACAACCGGAGGCCGTCCGAGTGAACCGCTCGATCCGTATCAAAGGTCTAGGTCGTATAATCCGTAGGTTTGCTTAAAACTGTGTGTCTTAAAAATAAACATAAATGCGCCCAATGGTTTCAAGGTATTATTACTACAGGGACTTCACGCATGTCCTTATAATAGAGAATTATCAGGATTCATTTCATAAGGTGGACTTCCACTCATTGCCTCCTATTCGCGAATTTTGGGTGCATAGAGAAACTTGAAAGGGTAAAAAGTCTCCTTGTGACGCTACTTGGCGGTCACTGTGCTAATTGAGCACAAATACGGCTCCTGAGCTAGCCCCGAGGGTGTACCATCAGGCTTTTTCTCAGAGCCTTGACAAAAGCTAAAGTAACAGGCGGGCTCGTCTGCGTGTATTGCAGTGGCAGGCAAAGAAGTGGCTTCGTAAATGAAATGACAGCACAGCCTGGAAGTGAACTCTTGCCTGACGTAAAAAAGAATATATACCGCACTACCGTCAATGGATCAAACAACGAATACAAATGGAGTAACAAAAACCGACAGCGATATCTTTAGTTATTGTGTAACCAGAACTGCAACTGCATTGAGGATGCATTCTCAAGTTAGGGAATAGCATTGCGGTGGAACGATTTGGCCGGCAATAGTCAAGGCTGTAAACAACAAAACAAGCAAATGGGAAATGTATTTTGCAACCACGAGAAGGAACTGGCAGCCGCAGGCGAGTGCGTTCATTCCTAGCATTTGATCTACTCCATATTAGCTACAGTTAATTCTCCAAGTTTTTCGCTACTTGGTCATGCGCGTGGGCACATAAAATGGTGGTAACTTAAACTCATAAATACAGAGTTCGGGTCGGTTAACGCGATATTAAATTATTCTTAGACAGTAGCTATGTCTGACCGAAAACAATTGTTTTCCAGAATATATATACATATATATATATATATATAACAAAGGGGAGAGAGAGAGAGAGAGAGACATCTTAGTCGAAGACTTCACTAAGTGGATGACATAGCGATTATGCATCACTGAACCCTATTAGTTGACAGTGAACCGGACGGTCTACTTATACGCTAGAAATCCCGCTGTAATCGGTCCACTAAATTATCCTTACTCGCTCACACGTACTCTAATCAAAAGTTAGTTACCTCCTCTCGTGGAGTTCGGGGCCGAAGTAAGCGCTGATCGATAAACGACGCTTTTTTTGCTGTAGAAAATCGACGGCCACCCTCTGAAACTATGCCGGAGGAGAGAAAAGGCACTGTTTAAATACGGTGTCTTCCGACCTTGGCCACTGTCAACGCGTATTTATTCGCGTAACTCTTATCTACTGCCGTCTGTTGTTCAAGCCATTTCCACGTCTGTTAGACTGATGACTAATGCACCCAGCCGTTAGTAACAATGAGGGAGGTTGAGGGGCGACAAACCTTTGTAACTAAGTTTTCTAAGCAGGTAGCGCCTGGCCTCGAACGGGGTTCTTATGATAGCCAAATGCGTTCCCTCAGGCTGAAATTCCATTACCTCTCGAATTTCATTTACAAGCTGTACCCTCGCTCTATCGAGGGACACGAAGCAGGACATGGGCCTCCTCAAAGCGCAACTTCCCAGCATTGGAACGATTCGGTTCACGTCGTTTCTGAGAAAACTCTTTCAGGCCAGCGTCTCTAATGAGACAGGCCACTGAAGATGCAGAATTTGCGCGAACATCGTTTCTTGCGACTGGGCTCTAGTAAGATTCGCGACGCGTTGCACATCGCAGCGTGAATAGGGACAACTCAATACATCTACGCCTGTACGGCCCGTCAAAAATCTCATTAAAATTTTCATCTTGGCAAATATTCGTTGATAGCCGCACGAGAAAATTCATGGTCTGACTTGCATACGGCGCAGTTCTGGTTGATGTCTTTAAGATGTTCACTCTCATATGAGCAGTTTTTTCTGTGAATCTTTTTGGCCTCGTCAAAGTTCGCTGACATATAGACGAACCAGGTCTCGCCTCAAATTCTTCACGTACGTTTTTACCAATTTAATAAGGCGCGATGGCTAATAAAGTGCCAAAAAGTACTCCGATCATCTGTGGGATTCGAGTCCCGTAACCTTGCCGGCCTCAAGGAACGCTTCAGTAAGGTACAATAAGAACCCGGTCTTGTTCGACATCGACTGGACGGGCTTTACCGAAAACGCGTAGAAGTTGAGACGCTGGCGCGTACAATATATAATTTTATGGACCCTTGCACGTATCAAGCGTGATGATGCGTCCTTATGTCATCCTTCATGCTCCGCCTTGACCCTTGGTTTCCCCTTTGCAGACCCATTAATCTTACCGGATTCAACAAAATGCGTCCCTCCCATTGATCTACATGGCTGCCATAAAGTTAGGCTCACGCTAAATAGCCCTGTCCTTTTGTGGAATCTGTGACGCCACAGGTGGTAGAGATAAACGCTTAACAATGATTTAACGACGCTAAAACATAGGCGTCCGTGCGTCTAAAAGAATATATTTCCCTGCCAAACAACAAACGATGGACTATAACAGAAGGATAGTTTGTGTGCGTGCACGTGCAGTAACAGCAAATGCGATTGCTGAAGGGGCATTTTAGTCTAATCGATTCCCACGAGCCACAGGGGGTGGATAGGATTGAGACACCATATCTGGTTTCGTTGGTCGAAGTAGTCCATGCGAAACCGCATCTAAGATTGCTGGTTTGTTTGGGGTTTTCAGGCTTGTTAATATATGTACGTTTATATATACACTGTGCGTGTGTTGTTATATGCATGTGTTGTGATGCACTAGAGTGAAATGTTGATTTTCAATTTCGTCATGTAAATTTTTTTAAAAATGTAGCTTTTTTTTATATATTTTGATGGTTTAATTTATAGTCATAAATAGTAGTGCGTTTGAAAACATTTAATCAATATCTATGAGAAACACATCATCCTAGGCACAAGTTCGACATGCCACTCATATACAACTTAGTCGTATAGATCTACCTGAAAAAAGCGTCCAGTGGAATTTCTCAAATCGAAAAACCCAAGAATATACTATGAAAAGACCCGGCGGTTAACAGGTCCCTTTGCCGGAAGAACATCGACTGGGCGCTATGTCCGATCATGGTGACGACCCTTAGGAAAAACTCAACATGCAATCTACCTACCTTCCTAGCTTTTTACTCTGGAAACAAAAAATCGAGATTTAAATAGTAATTGGGATGTGCACTAGAATCAGCAGTTTCTTCAGTGGTTGTAACTCGGACTGACGCCGAATAATCACCTCCAAACGCACTCGAATAGCTCGAATAGCTTGTTTTAACATCATGATAAAACTTACAATGTGATGGAACTGCAAAGGCTACGAGGAACTCGTCGAGTTCCACCTGCTATCAATGGTAAGGCTTTTGCCATTGAAATAGCGAAGAGAACCTGGAGTTCACTGAGCAAACGTTTGCTCAGTGAACTTCAGTTTGCACCTAGCGCGCCGGTTAGACGCTTGTTTAACGTTGCCCGTCAATATAGAGCAATAGTTGTATATTTAATTTACAATCCCCGCAGGAGTGTGTGCCGTATCCAGAGCTTATTACCGTTTCATGCGTTTTCGTTGTAAGCAGCTGGAGCGAAAGCGGCGACTGTTTAGGCTTGTGTGGGGGCACCGCTCCACTACAGAGGTGACAGACGGTAGATAGAAAACGGGATGAGATGAGGATCGCTTTACCCTCAAAATGCATTATCAACTTAGTTCAACGGTCATAGGCCATCTAGAGGGCCGAGACTATGAAGGTAACATAAGACAATTTAAAAGGGGGTTCAACTGAACAGTATCACAAAACTATCAGGTTCCGCCTGGTCCTCATACCTCAGCAGTTACATTACCAGGCTCTTCGACCGTCATATGGTTATCCTCCCTTCTTTAGCCTTCAAGAACGATGCCAAGCACCCCGGTGATATCATTCCTTTGATCATAGCCTTACTGCCCCTAAAGGTAATTTTTAATTGCGGAACCACTTGGGAAAAAAGTCTTTTGTGCCTTGTGCGTGCATCTTTGGAAAAAGGGCTGTAGAAGCAACTAAAAACCAAATACATGTCATATATTATTTAGATCTAGTTTACCGACAAAGATGACCAACCGTATCTAACTTAACAAGGAAACATATATGAGCAAGTTATTGGCAGGCCTTCCTAGATTTGTTCCAGTCGCTCTGTCTTTTTTCGTTTTCTTAGCTCCCTTTTCAGGAATGTCGTGTAACAACTCATCAAATATCATGATCACTCCTATTACCGTGGGAGTTTGTGAAGCATTATTGGAGAAAATACCGATTGCGCCTTTCTACAAAAGTGTGGAACAAGCTTCATGAGCATGACTTGTCGGTAGCGAGACCTATGCTAGAGAATCTTAATTGCTATGAGATTTTTCGGGCAATCTTCTGGTGAGCAGACATGCGTATGCGAGCGGTAGCAAGGCCATGTTTTTGACCCAACGGGGAGCTCTGGTAATGGCGAAGGGTCGTGTTTCATAAATTTCTGTGTGGTAACTTGCACAGGGAAATTAACATATAAAAGGCGGGTCTGTCAATTGTTCATTGATTGGGATATTGTCCGCAAAAATATCGAAATATATAATTGGCGTGTTGTTGTAATTGCATTTGCTTTTGTTCACGTGTTACGTCTCCGCGAAGTAATAACCGGAGAAATAAAAACAGCCTCGCAGCGGAAGCCGCTTATTCAGTAGGGTATATACGCATGGTAAGCTATAATAATTATTAGTCAAAAAATTGCTTTGGATGCCATTGGCTATTAATCGAATACGTTCAATTTTAGCAGCCATATTTTATGGCACAGCCACAAAAAATATATTTGCCTCGTCATCAAGCCTACCATTTCTATGACATGTATCTACCAAAACAAATGCGTACTCTCCATGAATGAGGCAATCAATTCATACTCGTATAAAACCTCATGTTCACATAAACGTATTTGTTTTTGTGGCCCACTTCGTTTTTAGTTCGTATATGCTCCTCTCATTATATACTTGGTGACACAGAGGTCTTCGACAGCACGACAGCTTTGAGCGGACAACCAATAGATCATCCCAGCCGACGCAATCACGATAAATTGCATCTATCTACGCTCGCACTGTTTGTTTTTAGGCCTTTTCTGTTTCTGGGGAGCAACGACCGGAGCTGTTGGCAACGGATTGGTCCATTAGCAGGGGACGATCCCGTTTCCTTAGTTTTTTAGGAGCAGATTTTTTTGTAGGTGCTTTATCTGCTGCATCTGGCTGCTTTGGACACACAGCCGCTAATAGAGTAAAAAAAATATAACATACATATACTATAGTGAAAGTCTCCTCCAGTAGAGTACTCTTTGCGGAGCTTGTTTCCTCCAGCGGGCTAATTTCGGCTTGTCTCAGCTCGATATCGAATCTGAAAAGACCAGATATTCGAAGTTAGAGAGAGCAAGCTTGGGACAAGCCACGCCGTAATGCCGCGGGTTCTTGCGTAACCTCGTAAAAGCATCCTAAGCATCATATGGTATGCAGTGGATTTTTGCTCTTTACGATAACTAGTTGGCAAGATCCTTTGCAAATCCGCCCGTTATCCAATTACAATTGTCGGTTCGCACGTACAGTATTTCCCAAGGGTGTGGTAAATCTCGACTAGTATCTCAGACTGATTGAAATTCACTTCACTCCTTAGAATATCGGTTTCATCATGCGTGTGGGGCTTAGATCGAACGAGCCAAAGAAAAAGCATCAAAGCAGCCAGTTGAAAAACTGTCAAACCAGCTGAGTAATCGTTTTCAAGCAGTATGGAAAAATTGTATCCTCAGTTAAAGCTTTCGCAAGGGCTGCAACGTCAGCTAGACCCGTGAAAGCGAAAATTCACTCGCCCAATCAAAACCTCAAATTTATGCGCCAAATCAGAAATAACTAACATTCTTTTAGAAATAACATTTGCATTTTTATGCGCCAGACTACAATTTATGCGCCAAATCAGAAATAACTAACATCCTTTTAGAAATAAAATTTGCATTTTTATGCGCCAGACTCCAATTTATGCGCCAAGTCAGAAATAACTAACATTCTTTTGAGAATAACATTTGCATTTTTATGCGCCAGACTCCAATTTATGCGCCAAATCAGAAATAACTAACCTCCTTTTAGAAATAACACTTACATTTTTATGCGCCAGACTCCAATTTATGCACCAAATCAGAAATAACTAATATCCTTTCATAAATAACTTGCATTGAAATAATTTGCATTTTTTGCTTTCCAATTCTAGGGCAAGTCCCTCAATAGTGCTTAAAAGATAAAAAAAAAAATATTCAAAAAATTAAGAAATTGTAGTTATTCCTGATTTGCCGCTGTCCAGAATACTTTGAATGCTTCACAAGCAAACCACGACCTCCTGTCATTTTTGAGATATATCCTTCATAACGAGCAAATTAGGTATTACGAGTATAAATCCAAGCAAAAAGTCTCTACGAGTAAGGAAAAACATAAACTGCCTACCACACTATTAACGTAATGTATTATATTATGGCATACGCATGCATGCCCATATGCTCGTCCATAGCAATTCTGTGAAGCCTCGTTTTTTCATGGATATATATCGGCGAATGTGTTAGACTTAGCATCTTTCTTATTGACGGTATGGTTTAGCCGTTAGAAATTGTGGAAATCGATGTGAAGAATGCTTTTTCAGGTGCATTTACTATGTTTTTGTATATGGTTTAGTGAACTAATCTGGGAACAAGTCGTAGCATTTTTTTGATTCAGAAAATTAATTTCCAAATTCAGCTTGGCCCGTCTAGGGCTCTATAAAGATTAATGTTGGAGAAACGTCGACAGTACAGACGTGCAATTATCAGAATCTTTATGCGTATAGTGTTAAACGGCCGATTTAAACTTGATGTGATAAGGTATATATTTCCTAGAGTTGCTTGAGTGTCCCTATTTGCTTGAATTTTTTCGTTAATACAGATTCAAGCTAGTTAGGAAATATCGCAGTGATCTAGTTTTAGCCGCAAAATGTGGATTTTCCTTCAAAGTGGCCAAAAAATCATCATAAAGCTCAGCTGTCCTGCGGTGACCTGACCCTGCAGCTTGCAAAATGGCTAAAGAAATACACTCAAATCGAAACATGAGAGAGTTACAGTGTAATCAGAATGAGAAATGATCAAGGTCTTGAAAGCGCCTGTTCGGCTGCCAGAACCTCTACACTAGGGGCTTTCCGATTACAAGCTGCCGAAGCTCATTTTGCAGAAAAATTCAGACCCCGCCGGCCTCTCCTGATGTGGCAGAGGTAGCAAATGAAAGCGGGGATACACCAACCGGAAAAGTCGTAGGCGCCATCGTCGTAGAAGGATCTGGAATCTCGACAAGAAAATCGACTGCTACTAAAAATTGACCACCCGTTCTGCTCGCCCGCTAAACGTCTCACATCTACTCTCTCAGCACTCTATCGCATCGCTCTTTGAGATCCACAAGACAAGACCCACAAAACTCGCTTGCTCAGATACGAAATTTGCAAAAGACTGTTGAAAGCAAAAAAGCCACTCTCGTTACCACGGAAGCTGTGTTGAAAGCTACCGCTTATCCCTAACGTGGGACTTAACTTGGTTTCGACATGCTCTTTCTAGCCTGAATATGCTTTTGATTTATTGATGTTTTGACTTGAATTAACCTAAAAGCGGCATGATAATAATGGATGCCGTTCTTATATCAGTATTGCTGTTCCGCTACTACGTATATTACTAATAAATAAAAATACGAGCTGAAAAGTGGTGATTAGTGCTGCGTAAGTTTTAGTAGTGCACGCACGTCCTTAATATGAGTCTCACAATGTCCAAGAAAATATTCTTAAAGTGAATCCAGGGTGCGCATAATCGTTTTTTATCTCAATATACCAACAAACCCTCTGCCATGATTAATAGCTTCACCTTTCTTAAACCAAAAAGTATTTACGAGCCTGTACACGTCACTGTTAAAAAAAAAAAACTGTCCATCAGTCTATACATATCTTGCGAAAGCCACGTAAACCCGAGTGTAAAACATGTACGGAGATTATTACGGCAAAACGATCGCTCAGTTATATTTCATTTCAGTTCAAGCAACCTTTATTCAGTCAAACGTACAGCGATAGGATAACTTTTGCATGGCTAAGTAACGTAACATTATATCTGAAAAGATGAGAGGTCTAAACGGACAGTCTAATAAAAATTGCGCAGGGCTGTATATCACTTGGCTTGTTGCACGCGAATTTCTATTGATAAGGTGCTAATACGTGTGGCTACAATCACTGAGCATTTAGTCGGCGTTCTCCAGGAACTGAAAGTCAGTGAATACAACTCACGCATGTTCTTATTATCCGGGCCACCCAATGTATCCGAATACATCTCCGCACTTTTCCACCCGCGTCCTCCCGCATGTGCTTCGAAGAAAGACATGGTTAAACTTCGTCCTCTTGCTGGCGCATGGGTGTCGCAACACTGGCCAGTTGCGCAAGATCCTATAGCAATACCGGATCAGGCACGCGGACGCACGCACTCGTTCGGACACTCAGCGCCTGAAACTGCGTTTCTTGCCGAACGACTATAAGAACGCTTCTCGCCCGCCACGAACGGCCAAAACTGGCGCGGTCCGGGTCAACGTAAGGTCGTATGTCAATAAAACCTCCGTGACTCGTTACTCTGGTCCTAAAAGTAATCCAATTTTTGGACACGTGAAAAGCTCAACGACAAATTGGACCAGTGAACAACGACATGCTCGGACGCCGGCCGTATATCGGCTGGCCGACTTTAACAGAGTACTAGCAACGGCCGGACAGTTGGAGACTGTCTGGGCTTCGCGGTGTTGGCTTCGGCCCAAGACCCAAGCGGCGCTTTTTCGGCTGAGGCTTCGTCCGTTCGATAACTTCTAATTCAAGAAGGGCCCGGCCGGAGCTTGTAAGCGCTAGCCTCGCGTTCAGATTCGAAAAGCGCGGGCAAAGTCTTCTCGTTCAGGCCCACTGCAAGTACAAGCTAGTCCGGCAAGCTGGCCCGCTGGCCTGACGCGGTCGCCGCTCCAGCGACTTTTCCGCTTCAGCGACGAACAACTGGTCACCGTCCATAGGCCCGGACAGGCCTATGGGCCTACGCGGGGAGAAGTCCCGGTTACGCCAGCTGTGCTGCCCTCCTGTCAAGGCTGCACGGAGGAATGAAAAAAAAGCATACATGGATACAATAAGAAACCGGCAGGACGCCGGCGTCCTTACGGTTTAAGGAATAGCGGCAAGCATATCTACACGGTCTGACCGCCACTCACGTGGCATACTACTACTAAACCATTCCATATATACATTTATTTTGCCACAGATGGCGCAGTTTACATATCCGTATTCGTGCTACGCTGTAAGTGGCCCGTGATACTCCAAAGGAATATGCTCGGTGTTCGAACTGTGCAGGAAGGACCACAATGTTTGAACCTCGTCAACTTGAGTCAGGTTTCATGTCGTCAAACGGGGGTACTGTCACACATACACACACACACACATTTGCGCCTTGCCAAAGAGCGATGGGCCGAACGATTTGCCGTTGGGATTTCATTTTTTCGTGTCTTGAGCGAATCTCGGACAGCAGCTCACTTTATATCACTTTCCGAGCCTGTGCGATATCAGTTAAGGCCATTACCTCAACAATCGTCATTAGCATGATCTCAACGACCAAATTCGCAGCATTTCGAAGCCTGGTTTCGTTTCCATCGTACCTGGTTGTCTGAACAACATCTATGCCTGATTCTACCTTCTGCAGGCTTCTGACGATGCCGGTTGGAATACTCTCGTTCTCGTTTGATTACGTGGTCAATATGTTTCTTAGTTCAATGGTCATACCCGTGTCCCTTCTGCGGTCGAGCAATTCTGCACGCTTTGCTCGAATGCATGTTCTTTATTTGCTCAATATGAGTTCAAGCAAACACCGTATTAGAGCCCATTAGTCTTTGTGGACATCATCGGCCACCGCCGTTCGTACACATTCTATTAAAATCATTTGCATCTGGCGATGAAACGCCGTAGCTGATATTAACAACCTAACGTCGGCATTTCTGAACTCTATAAAGCAAACACTAATACGTGGACAAGTGAGCCACAACGTTCGACATGAAATGACAGCCTCGTTTGGACACAGTCTTTACGTTTCGATGGAGCTGTCTTAGGACACTGCTGGAGTACCGTACTTAGAATAGGACGCGTGTCTGTGGTATATATATATATATATATATATATAT
>MNPL01005018.1:8961-29482 GCA_002081605.1 Tropilaelaps mercedesae
AGCTCACGGGTTGCATGCAATATCTGACATATTTATTGGCAACATCAAATGAACAAATCGAATAACCCGGTACCCTATCTATCACGTATGAAGCTGCTTACTTTGCCTGGTGATAAAGATGAGATGTGGGAAATTTTTGAATGATTATATGCATGAAGTCGGGCCGGAGTTAGATCAACTATAGAAAGATAGAGTATTTTAGAATATATGAATAAATTATGTATATCTGGCCATGACGTACAGCATATACAACAATGCAGTGAAATGTCCAACCTTGACGTCCCTTTGTTTTTACCTAGAAAAGCATAGATGTCAGCGTTTAATTTATGGTAGGAATGTACTCCTGACTGTAAATTTTCCTTTCTAAAAATTGTTAAAGCTAAAAGAATCAAAATTATTCTTAACGCGATATCCAGTGTGACGAAAAAATTATACACTGTGCGCCATGCGGTTTAATGAGTCAGCTCATGTTCATTACCGCGCACCGCTACAGGAAAGTTTGCTGTCTGCTATCTGGTTTAATATGATTTAGTGAGCTACAGCGACAAAATGTACTTGGCTTTGTTAAAAAAGAATAATTTAGCGGATTCCGTAGCTAGCGGGATCAAACACGTTCTAACCTGTTCTCCATTCCTTCAGGAGCGGAATTGCCCAAAAACATAGTCAGGCAAAAGCGGAGTAGATACACAGCTATATCACAATAGACTTCAGTATACCAAAGCTGACATCGAAGAAAGGGTGGCAACGTTAATGATGGTACCGATAGTAAGACACTGAGATGGCTCCAAATGAGACTCAACTAAACACACTACAATAAGCCACACTGAAACAAGCAAAAACCATTCGGAGAAAACTACATAACAAACCATTACTTCTATGTGCAACCTTTTAATCAGGCGGGATACAGGCGGCGTATCCTGCCACTGCGCTACACTGCGCTATCTGTCTGTGTTACGAACGTAGCTTTATGATCGCTTATATAAGCCTCGGTGCATCACATTTAATGAGCATGATTACTTCTGTGCAGCTCAGTAGCATCTGTGTCCTTTTTGTCCTGAATCCATTATACACTTTTTAAAGAATCATGACGGTTACAGGTTTGGGTATGGTGGACTACTGTATTAATCTGACATACGTTAACAAATGTGTTCACTTTTTGTAAACGCCCCGTTAAATAGACAAAGTATGTGTTCTAAGTTCTAATCTGTATTCCTGTACCCAAATTTTAGAGTGTGAACGTAACAGGGCTCATAGGTGATATATTGGGTAGTATATATATTGTTCCGAATACAAAAATTAGCTGGCTTTTAAAAATTATTAAGGTAAGTATTGCAGATTTTACCGACCAGCGTAGCTATAACACAGCATTAATTCTGATAGAAATGCTTTTTATACTCCGTTTTATTTACTTCAAAATGCATTTTTGTGTAACTTGTTGTTTAAGCTGCTGAGGGTTGTATGCGAAAGATTTTAAAAACTGTACGAATTGAAGCTCGAGGCTCTATGCGGAGTCATTGTTTCTGTTGTTGAATGTCATTTAAGCACTCATTGTCTTCTTTATCTACTAAATACGCTACATAACTCGTACAACGATTAATAAGTATTCATATATTTTGAATATATGGTTTAAAATGTAACGTACTGACTATACACTTCCCAGCTTCGAAGTAGTACGAGGCACCCCAGAGTAGTCCTAGGCAAGGGCTATTCCGGTCTCTCCAGAAAACCATACTCGAGTTAAAATTAGTATGACTTTAGGTCAAAATGGAGTTTTGTGTGACTTGCATCAGCATCAGCAGCTGTTATCTGCATCAGCTCAGTGTGCTAAAGCTTGTTAATATGTTCGTTTCAAATAATTCTCGCATCGGCTGACTTTTGCGAGGTTTTTGACGTATAATTTATATTTGATTAAGCGAACTCCGGTGGGAGGCGCACTATAATTGGAGTCAGGTGCAAGTGGAAAGGCTTAATGCAAGTCCAAGGTCCTATAAAGGGCTTAATGGCAATTGAAACGGTCAAGTAGGATCCCCGTCCTATTCATCATATACCCTGCTCAAAATAAATAATATTTGTATCTAATGAGATAAATTATTGTATAAAATAGATGCGCTAAGGTGCAATCGATAGGCTAAGAAGGTATCGCACGAAGTTCGCAGTTTCTATATTTTCGCGCAATATATCAGCTCCGCGTCATAAGTTGGTTACTTAAGTGTTGCTCACCGTGGACGTTAAAGGAAGTTCCAACCAGGGAAAGCAAACGACCATATCCTTAAAAATCGTTTAATGCTTTTCGAAAGAACGTCATTGGCCACAATAACTGCTTCACGTTTTTTTACCGACGATAATGGTAACGTCAATTCTTCACAGAATAACGTGGAAGCATTAAATTACATAAGAAGCTCAATGTACAAATCAAGGTAGCTTCACCACCTTGATTCAAAACTTTTGAACGAGTGTGGCACAAAAATGTTTAAGCAAGACAATTATTCTCAATGTTCCCACGACTGGCAACGCGGCAAACTTATATGCACATGGACATGCACTATTTCGTTTAAAAAATACGGCGAATAAATGTGGTTCAAGATAGGACATATTTCATAAGCTATAGACTCTACCCGACTTTTATGCCCCTAAAAGACTGCGTAGTTTTTAACACATTACACCAGAAAGAATAAAAAGCCTTTTTATTGCTGTCGAAAAAACTAGAAGCGCACAATTTTTCACAGCTTGTCAAAAGATTTAAGGAAACATTTTTGTCTATGAAGAAGCATCATTTTCTATGTTATTATCTTATATTATTGCAGTGTAGTTTATCTTTTGACTATTCTTCAAGCTTTCCGGACGAAGTCTGTATGTTTTTTGCACGAACACCCAAAATGTGTTCCGCAGTTTAAAAAGAAACAGCTATTGCCGAAATGTTAAAATTACGTATGTTCTTGAAAATGACTCAGTTGAAATCAATGTGGATTTATTTTACGGGGCCACATTAATTTTAGAAACTTGCTTATTGTGCAACAATTGTAAATAAGACAGCATAATCGTTCGTCTACGTGTATTCATGGTAAAAAGGGATGTTTTAAATATATGACCGACAGGATTAGACATAAAGCTGAATCAGCTACACTCCATATAGGTTTTCTCTTATAATTATGATTAAATCCTGTACGTAGTATACCCTATATTTTTTTATTGTATTTAAACTAAACCGCGGCCGGTGCTTATATCAGTATGCAGGGCTCTGTTATGAATTGTTCAATATTGCTAGAAAGCGGTCCTATAGTGATAGCATGCGTACGCAGTGTATTTGTGTGGAACTGTGTTTTTCTGCACTATGGTAAGCAGCGAACACGAGTGTCTTTTTTTTACTGAAACCGATGGATCTTCACGCTGCCATCACCGTAAATGTCGTCTGTACCGCTCCTCCCTCATTCGACCGGTTCCACTATTAGAAGCAGCAGCAGAGGCAGATTATCAAGTCGTGTAGCTATGAGAGCCAACAGAATATTCATCGTTATCATGGCTGTTGCGAAATGATTGAAATGTTGTGAAAAGATTGTTTCCAATTAAGTTAAGAAGTAAAACTAAGCGGTATAAAGGCGGCTGTCATTTGTCAGTATTCCTTATTCTCGTCAACCCAATTGATTTCAACTTTTACCATCTCTTGACAATCATTCATACTGCGCAAGCGAAGTATATTCTTGTAACATTATACATATACTCCATTAATATATGTTTGCTAGTTGCAGTGAAAGTATCTGCAGTATAATGGTCGGATTTTCTCGGCTACCAATGTTGCTCGTTTTAATTCTTTATTCCCTCCTCCCTGGCTTCTCCCAACAGGCCCGCTTCGCTGCCCACCATTTCATACCACCACCACTAACGCTGCCGTGTCTGCTGCCACTGGTGTTGTCTCTGCTTTTGCAGTTCAGGAATCGTATTGTAGGCGTTAGGTGCAAGAGAAGCATACTTCATTATTCTCAACTTTTCCTCATCGTATTGGTTGTAAAACAAAGTATTACAAAAAGAGAAGACCATTTTATGATCGTTGCACGTGGTACAGTCAATCGCTATCGCTGCCGTCGCCTTGCTGCCGCAGCACCCGTTGTGGCTCCCACCCGATGGAAATCGTAATATTCTAGTTGCCATCCTTTGACTAGTGCTGTAGGGAACGCTATAGTGCAGTTTTGGCCAGCGACTGGTCCCTGGTCGCAGGGTATATCACATCCTTCGCATGTATGTCTATCACGTTGACACGGCTTCTTGCTGCGAAGATCAGGCATACGGTCGCCTATATCGTGACCATAGTCTTTAGCACCTATACGTCCACTGTCCAATTTGTTTTGTTGTTAGTTGTGAACGTGGACCAATAGCTGCAGCTACGCATCTATATGACCTCATCTCAGGCGGATGAGGACAGTGGTAACAACAGCGATAGGCAAAATGTAGACAGGGGCGACGCTGGTTTTAGACCTATTTAATTTGTTTGCTATTACTACTGTGACTGCAGAGATGCATCTTATTTAATACATGCATTTTTTATAGTCTTGGACATCTATGTTATAGTTGGTAGTGGTGCATTGACATTTTCTCAGAAGTCAACTATACTATATATATGCTATATTTAGATTCATGTGATGTTCAGATAAAAAGTAACGTTTTCTCATTACTCATACTCAACACATCGTTGTTAAGCAACAGTTACTATTATTTATACGATGGAAATCCGGTACATCATCGCCCAGAACATATTGTCGATATTATTCATTTACATGAGGGCACCACATTGTATTAATATAATAGTCGCTAGTCTTTCTCGCATTAAAATATGACGCCGCCTGGGTTTAATAATAATGGTCAAGATACTTAGGCCAGTTGCACATCTCCACGTAGGATTAACTATTTGCGAAAGATGTCCGGCATCTCAAAATATATGGAAAGATTTTCTTCGAATGCTTGAACCATTTATAGCCTTTTGAGATTTCGAAATACGTATGCGTACGCCACAAATCGTTCTTTAAAAATGTCGCATTTTTGGCTTCTTTTATTTACTGAAATGGTGTTCACTGTCAAAGGAAGTTTAAATTTGCTAGGGAGTAATGCACTATAGTATACCAATAATTTATGGAAATGAATCTACTTTGTGCCAAGCCCATAATAGGGCGGGCTTCTCATAACAGGCTTTCAAATGCGCTTAATTTAAGAAATAACCTTACAATACTTTAACCAAGGTTTGACGCAAATAAAATGCTATACAAGCTGTTGTATTATTTTTTCTTTAATTTTAATGGGAACTGCAGTTCTCAGTTAGCAATATAGGGGGACCTCTCAATATACACTACATTTACAGTATCTAAGCGCAGGATGCGATCATACTTTTACATATTAAATTCTGGTATAAAAATAGTTCATATGTCTTGCAGTACCAGAATTTAGTCATATTTAGTCAAACTTTGCGTATACGTTTCGTCCTGTATGGTTAACTCGGCTAACTTGTAATATTCCTGCTTCATTGGTTTTAATACTCTTTAAACCAGAATGTTTTATGATTGTCGTATTAGCACTCTCAAATTATCCGCTGCATCCTTATTGGTTCGACTGCTTAATGCAATACCGCTTTTTCGTGTTAATGACACCAGTCCGACGAATAGGTAGAGAGACTTGTTTGCAATATCTATTGAAGGAAAAACCACGACGAAGTGTGCCACAAAATAGCGAACAATTGAACAAAATGGAACTTGTCGTTGTTTTTAGAAGTCCACATATAATTTCTATACTCGTCAGTTATAAACCTGGGTTTGCTTCAAGAATTGTCGGATCTGATGGAATGTAACGAACATAGCACCATGAGGCTCCTGAATAATTTCTTTAAGAGCTACCGTGTGGGTTCTTCACAAGTCCTTCGTAAACCTATGCTCACGATGCAATGCAACAATTAGTCTGATCATAAAATTTACCTGTGAGCAGATCTTGCCAACCCTTATAAACATTATAATAGTTTTTAAGCTTTTTTCGCGCTTCAGTAGTTGTCAAACAAGCAGCAAAAAAGCAGCCATGCCTTAGTTAGCGGTATCTGCCACTGTTTGCCGTTAAAATCTGACCCTTGCACAATTCTGGTTTAAGTTATCTGGACACACAAAAGTCATGGAATGCAGCGTTGTTCACTTTTCTCTCATAACGATTGCCTGATATTGATTAACACAGATTAAGCTAGATTTGCTGTTTCCACGAGAGATAAAAAAACATATATTGATTAGCAGACTTCAGCTGACTCTAAAAAATTCAACATATCTTGTTTTGACTTGTACTTAGGCATCTGAAAATCTTGTGATATAGAATGGCATTTCTAGTTGTAGCCAACTAAGCGCAACATCTGTTTTGGTTCTGTTCGCCATGTTCGTGTCTACACAAATATTTAATAAGCCGTGTAGATTCATATCAATATACTAAATTTGCATTTCGTGCTGAAATGTTAATACATTCCTATGGAAATGATCAATCGCATATCAATTTTCTATTGGAAACTGCAGCCAAGTCTCTAAAATTTGGACTAGCTACATGAGACCCTAATACTTGAGTAGCCTCTAAAATTCGAGTTCGAAGTTATTTCGCGACATAGGACTTCTTAGGAACGTTTACTTATTTCGACGAGTATCATTTTGGTGAAAATGTCGTCTACAATATTTAAGATAATCCCCGTTGTTTCATCATAAATAAGTCTATTGGACTCTATGAACCCTATATGAGTAAATTTGTGCCTGTTAACCAACACGAGATCTTGTATACATGTATCTAATAACGATGCTTGCACGCTGTGAACATGGGACAATGAAAACAGGATTAAACATCTGAGTTAGATACTGATAATGTAAGTTTGTCAACTGGTAATTTTTGCGGTTTCAAAAGCTAGTGGTTGTCCCACCGACATGTCGGAATGCAGCCTGAGCTTGATCTCTGTATCTTCGTCCCTACTTGTTTAAAGTTGAACTACACCGGAAAAAGATATTCAATTTAGTAATATAAAAAAATGTACCCGTATAGTGTTCGGTGAGACAATTGTCTGTTTGGAAAGTTTATTACAAAGGCATAGGCACAATGTTTTCATTCAAATTAGAATTCCTTCATTTAGCTCTACATAAGGGCAGCTGAACAGACCATTTAACTAGATAGTGCTTGCATTGCTATTTGTTTAGCAAAGCATTCTCATATAATTCTTCACGACATGTAAGTTCGCATGAGACGACGGTACGTAAGAGCAGGGAAAAAGGGATAAATGTAAAAAAAAACTAAAAAGTTGTAGCGCATTTGTACATGGCTGCACAACTGCACGAGCAGCTGTTCGGTGTGTACTCCGTCTTCTGTCGAAGCTAGACTGCATTCTACTCTTATCTGGGCTGACTGATAAAGAAAATGAATTCTTTTTCATGACACATGGAATCAAACTCTGTTTGCTATGAAACTTCTCTGACAGATACATGTTGACGGATAGAGGTTGGTGGAGTAAAAGTTCAGTCGTACATAAATCTTGCCGACAACATCGCCCAAGTAATCTCCGCTGAGGGTCAGGGCTAATTTGTATAAGTCAGTAATCTCAAAATGTTAGTGGGTTACTCCACGCAATACTTCTTTGTGAGAACCTTATTCAGTCGCTCTGTCTTACCTGCTATTGTCTCAAAAACCAGTGATGTTAATTAGGATGATTCGACGTGTGCGCCTAGACACGATTTGACTGATGTCGTTTGTCAGATCTGATCTAACGACTCAATTGACCTCATATCACCACATGAGGAACTGGTGTATGTCAACTAAAATGAAAAGCGGAAATGACCGAAGAAAATTCATAACCTTTTCTCTCGCTGAAAATGTGTTACGGAAAGATTATACATAATATTGTGATTATAAGCAACACAATATTGCACAATCACACACACACAGCAACATATTCGAAGGCTGTTGAGATTTTCGAAGTCGGCGTTTTTCAAGGCACCTGGCGTCTGTTGTATCATTATGCTAATTTGTGAATGTCATTAACTATGATACTTTTCGTGCAGCCGTAACAGTTTTAAGTGATAAATATCTTAATTTTAGTAATGTTTTTTAAATTCTGTTTTAGTGATATTTGTGTTAAATTTGTTATCTCTCGGATCAACATAGCAGAACTACAGTGTTTTTATCAAACACAAAATTGTTTAAAAATATTTCTTATGGCTAAAGACTAAAACTTTCATTTATGTTGAATGATTATGAAGAGGTTCTATTAGTTTCAAAAGCTTTTCGGGATTAAAATTTAGAACATCTTGTGTTTTACATTTTCGATGTTGAGTAACCTCAACGCAACCGAAAACTCCCATCGTTTCAAAACTGAGACTATAGTGCCTGAGACCGGTGAAGAGTAAGCGGCAAACGTGGCTGAAACTAAATATTTAGATCATTTGAAGAATGTTTTGTCGATCTGAGTGCTTACAAGAGCGTCTCTCCAACGACGTATATTGAAAGGATGCTCTTGCAACCAGACTGGCCACCGAGGCTGGCACGAGGTTTTTCCTGGTGACGTTTGACGTTTCCACACGCACGTGTGTGATAATCTTTATGTACGGTGTATGTGCCGCGTCCGTAATCAAAACGTCACGGTAAGCAAAACCTGTTAAAATGCAGCCAAGTGAGAGACGCTCTAAAGGTGTCGTCTACATTGACTTAGGAGTGCCTGGAAAAAATGTTCAGTTCTGGAAATTTAAAGTCACTCATATCACATATGATAGAAACATGTTCTCCTAGATAGAAAAATGGATTCCATAAACTATATCGTCATTTGATTACTAGGAATGAAAAAAATGTATTTTCCACTGTACATGGAATTATGCGCTAACGATAACATTCTAATACAATAACACAAGATCAGTTTAAAAAAATGACATAGTAAATTTCCCTACGTCCCACCTCTACTACGAGGGACCTTTTCCGGGGAGTGTAACCTGTTGTGGCTCTTAGGATTGTACAGGCTTACCGTAAAGTCAGTACTGCGGCACTGTTAGTTTTGGCTGGTAAGTTCCCGTAAGACTTTCAGATGAAGCTTCGTGAGGACCTTTGAGAGAAAAGACAAAGGCCGAAGAATGAGAATGAAAGTTATGATTGTCACACTTTTTGGCACCGCAACGGAAAAATTTTTAGGCGCACCTTTGCTTCAGGGCAAGGTATTTTCCAGGGCAGTGTAAGTAGACTTAGCAGTATGAACTCCCTCAGTATGAGCTTTTTCGTGCAGTATGAGCTCTTTGACTGCAGCGCCCGGCTGGCTCTCTTGTATGGAGTCCCACTCCTCTTGCCAATCGAGAAGTTTTTTCACGGACCGTGATCTTTCCCTGCAAGGGATTCTTCCAGAGTCGTCTCCTTTCCTGACTCTTAAGATTTTACGGTATCAACTTAGTCAAACCAGCACCGCTGTCGTAGTGATTGTCGTATAGTTAGTATGGCAGTTCGTGATGCGGCACGAGCCGGGGTGTACTTCGGATTGAAGCTATCCAGAGTTTACTTCATTAGCAACCAGAAGCACAAAATGGAGGAACTTCTGGGACAACCGTAGTAACGATGGTTCTCGTTTTACTTTGAGCTTTGCCCCCTGTCTTCTCTATAGCTTAAAATATTTAGGCCTTCACCGTGTTCGCTTTCGAGCTTCCCACTACCCGAAATTCCGCCTGCGCCCTCTACCGTACTGCTTTATTTTGAAGCACTCTGGTAGCGATTTTCGTCCATTGCTGCGGCTGCCCCATAAGTTCCCTCACTTACTACTATCCGATCGCTGATTAAGCAAACTCTGAATGAAGTGGTCCACTGCTCTAGATTGCTAGATTGCTTCGTTCTCCTTATTACCACTTCGCCGAAGCAGAACCGGGACGGCGCCTAAGAAAAGGCGGACTTGCGCTCTGTGTTTGCGGGTAAAGTGTATTCAGGTCATTCCGCCGTGATGAGCGTCGCCAGTGTAGGTTTGTAGACAAAGTATCCAATCACGACTTAACCTCTTTGTACACATTTTAATGCCTCTTCCTGTCGCTGGCAAAGGGATATAGGAGCATGGCCTCCATTATAAAGTTCTAGAGCTTGTCCAACAAAGTATTCCATTTAGTAGGCTCAACGGAGCAAGTGGACATTAAGGCCACCAGTTTTGTTCTTAATCTATTCCCTCAAATCCAAGGCGCCCAGCACGTTGTTTGTCGCCTTTGCCTGATGAACGGGGACGGCCAGTCTGCCTTCTCCACAAGAGGTTCCTGGCTTAAGCACAAGAAGTAGAATGCATCGGCGTATTACCGGTCAGCCTAATCCGGCCGGAGAGAACTAAAAAAAAATAGACGTGCGTTCACATTACTTCGCTGTCCGCATGAAGTCCACAGTCTGTGTTGCCCCACTACCCTGCACGTACTACTTTGTCATGATAACGTTTCGATTTCCACTCAGATCTACTCTCCGCAAAACTCCTAATCCGTGATTGATTTCGTCGGCTCTATTCAATTAGTGCCCTTAATTCTTGAGGTCGTCAATATTCACTTAGTAGCTACAGTCTCGTCCGTGCAAGTCATCAGTCCTAAAGTCTACCACACGTCACCTGCACATCGCTTACACGTGACCGCGTTTGAGATAATTTCGCTTATGATGTATAAAACAGTGGCGGATCAAAACACGCAAATAGAAAGTGGGGCTCACCAGTTCCGAGGCAACCTATCTTTTAGAACGCATGACGTATATAACATATCAGTCTCCCACCACGATGTTAACATGATGAAAAAAGGTATTCTACCAAGTCACGAAAACTGTCCAAGCGGATCCGGAGGTGTGCACTACCGGTCCGCGCATATCTCTAGCGCTATTTTACTACCGCAAACGGCCTAAAAATCAGCTAACAGATCTTCCTGAAAGCTCAATAAAGGCAACTGAGCAAACAGTCAGCTGCCTATTATAGTCAGCTGTCGGGTGGAATGGGATGCCATCCGATAGAGCTATCTCTGGACAATGGCTCGGGTCATCACCCGAATCCTGCCGGACGAAGGAGCCGGAGAATTTAGGAGGTAAATTCTTCAGCCCCTCTTACTCGATTCCGAACAGGTCACGGGAACTTCCAGGAGTATCTCCAAGGCATAATGCTCCTCGATACAAGAGGACATAGACTGTACGATTAGACTGTACGATTTTTTAAGTAAAGAAAAAGAAAACTGTGGACAGGCGCTTCAAAACGGCAGCAATGGCCTTTTCAGCTACATTTGCAGGAGGCAGCAAGAGTGAAATCGACAGAAGTTGACTAGGTCAGCAATTCTGCTGTAAAATGATCGGCTAAAAATATTTAAACGTCTGGCATGTAAAAATTGACTAGAATGGGAAACTAGTAGACCCGCAATCCATGAGCAGTCCACTTCCAAGATTAGTTTATCAAATCGGTTCCAAATAATTGCCCAAACTCCGTGGTTCAGATTTTTTGTAAGTAGGGTTCTCACACTACCGTAGTAAACACCTGAATCGTAACTCCCGTGTCCACATAAAATTGTGTGTTTAAACTTATTAAGAATGGGTTACTGAGAATGCTTGAGTTTTATTCGGGATCTACAATTATGAACGGGGTGTCTATTTGCAGCACACATATCTGCTTTCTTCCGGACTATACTAGCCCATAGGTGGTTCGTTTCAAAGGTCTATCTCTGAGTTCGGAGCTTCGACTAGTACAGTCGATATTCTATTCCATTGCCGAATACGAAGAACGATAGACGAAAACGAAAGGTAATTGGAAATAATATTCTCTCTCTCTGACCTTTGCCTCACATTTCAAACACTTCGTGGATGAATTATACTAAAGCTTGCTTGGGCTCACAATGGAGTAGGACGTATTATTCTTTGGTGTGTTCCCTTTTTGTAGAAAATCAACAAACAAAGCTTAACATAAGTATGGCATTGTTTAGTTGCAGTTCTCAAATTTACAACAAAGCAAGTAATGGTTATATTGTATCCCCCAATAAAATGCAAGAAATTAGCTCCTGACTCGGTATAATTAGTTTGGCTGCCGCCTTTCATGTTGTCAGCATCGAAAGAAGCTCTTCCCAATTTTGAGAGACTAAGCTGTACGTCGGCACACACAATGGGTAACGTCGTCACGGAATATAGTACTTCGGAAGCAAGCACACTGCTAAGGGCAGGATCTTTATCCAAACAGCTGTTAACGGTTTCACTCAACCACTTTTTCAGTGGCGCTGTTACAATGAGCATTGATCACCATTACAGCATCTTGAGCGAACGATTCTGTAAAGGCGGCTCTCGGAACTTGGTGTATCTCATTCGGTTTAAAAAAGCGTCGAGGTGCTAGTATAGGTTTAAGGGTGGCCAGGTTTAGGCTCTTCCTGTAATATTAGAAGATGCATTGATTCTACACGCTGCAGTTGCATTTAACGGTATGCGGTTTTCAGATAGAAATATAAGGTGCGCGCAGATGATAGGTTTTTGCGGATTTCTGCTACAAGGTATAAACCCTTCGTAAATTAGCTTGCTTTTATTAAAAAGCACGTGCGCACTAGAGGCCGCGTTCCGATAGCCCAATGCGTGCTTTTGTAGTTGACGCACTGTACCTTGTACCGAAAGTAAACAGCGAGATGCCTTCATGTACGGCAGTTTCGGTAGTCCTGCTGGTCTATGCCTACTGCGAGACGCACTTTTTAGCAGTTGAAGCAAGTGAATTCATATGGACCATGTGTTCGAAATCAATACACTCTTTGAGACCATAGAAAGCTTCCTGTAGAAGTCTTTTGAAGATACATGGTTTTTGTAAGAAAATATAAGTCGTGGTCAAACCGATCCTTTATTCACGCCTTGTCTTTCTGCTATTTCTGCCAAAATTTCATTTTTAGAAAGACCGGTGTTCATCTCATTGCTTTGGTTGACATCTGATCTGTGATATTTTCCATGTACTTTTGTAGCTGAACAATAGAGAACTTGTCAATAAATCGAACAACTAACAACAGTCAAAATATTTTACTACCACCAGATTAAAAAGTGATGCAGCACAAATTGCCTATATATTGTCCGCTACGGACTACTGTTCCCAAAGATCAACTCCAGACAAACTATATTGCTCAACGATTGCACGTAATCGATATCACCGCTGAGCGTATTTATGATTTGTTGTTATGTACAACATTAATGCTAGATGTGTAAGATAAGATGTAAGAGCTTCGACCTCATTATTGTTTTCAGAGTTTTTTATATCGTAATAGCTAAATTAACCCCTAGGATTTATGTTGTTGTGCCGTACATGTCCTTAGTGCCTTAATAAGATAGCTAAGTATTTTTCTGCGAAGCTGAAATCATGTTGTGCTGATTCACGTGTCGGCCTTTCAGAGCTTACTGCTAACATACTTTTTTAATTGCTATTACTCGAAAAAACTAAACAAATTAAACAGACGGCTTCAATATCCGTACAGAAAGAATCTCCACCAAAAAGGCATATTTTGAAGGGCCTATTTTTTAGATCTCCTTTTTTAAAGAACTCTCCCGTTCTTTCCTTGATGAGATCTTTCCACCGTCCCTTTTGTTAATAAAATGGTGACAACGGCTTAGTTTAATGGTTTGCATTCTTTGCATTATAATATCACAAGAGCATTCACCTTGCACAATTTGGCCAGTATTTTATATCCATGGAGCTCCGCTCTTTTTTCTTACGCTGTGGCGGATTTCTGAATGCGGTATTCAGTAAACGCTTCAGGTTCAGTAAAATCGCTGCAGGTGCTCTGGTCGTTTGGCTACTCTCATAGTCTATTGGAATTATTATTAATAATTAATAAGGCATCTTGATGTCACGTGGCCTTTTAAATGGCTAGCGTCCTTGTGCAGACGCATTTAAAAAATTGCTACTGCTCCGCAACTCAATATCAGTATATGTAAAACGGCACTATTGATCTCTTCTTCTCTGTTATCTCAAAAGTCATATTTTTGTATGCACATCGAATGCGGTACAAGATTACAAAATGTAAGGTACACTATGATTTCATGCAGTCATTAATCTTTTTGTATTGTATAATAATGTATAATCTTTTTATTGATCTCTATTTTATAATGGTTTCAGCAAGAGGAAATAGTTGAAACTTTTCTTCTTGAATCATCTGGATCGGACTCTCACGGTGCTGACGAACAGGAATGGCTAAACTCTGCAACGTCAAAATAGTAATCATACTATTATTCTAAAAAGTCTTGCCGCAGCTTTGCTAACAACTCGAAATATTCTGACAAAAGAAAGTGGCTCTTCGAAATGTAACCTGTACTTTCCTACAATGGTTTTTTTCGGGGGGTTGGATAAGACATGATGACTTAGTCCCCTAGGCTCGAAACTGCGCTACCATTACTTTCAAGACCTACAGATGGTTTAAGAAATGTTTATCACGTTTCTCTTTACCACCTCCGACCTCGAGACGATGATCATATTTATTTACCATGGAAGCCTACGTCAAGTATAGGTTTCTGTCGGTGGATTTTTCTGACTGCTTAGATTCGCTGAAAAAGTAGTTGACTTGAGTTTTTTTTTTATTAATAAGCTCATGTTAAGATATTGGAAAATAGATTAGATTCTATAAAAATAAGGTTAAACTTAATACTTCTACCGAATAAATATTGTAACGACATCAATGTTTTATGAAACTGGAAAGCATACTCCGCACACAACACAGAAATTGAGTTTTTTTCATGTTTTACCAAAAGGAATCTCCTAAAAGAACTAACTTACGTTTACCCATACCTTAACATCAGATTTTTCAAATGCGCCGAAGATAATCCTTAAAATGGCAAAGTTTCAAAATGATCCACTGGCACAAACCATTAGCTAACACGAATTCCCCAAGCTAAATGAAATGCCAGATTTCTTGAAGCCAAGGCTTCGGCAGAGAAAACGGATGTCCGATGTCTTACAAAGTACGCAGCAACATACCTTCGATGTTGAAATGCCTTTTTGACTTACTTTTGTTATTTTGCGATCGAACCTTATGTTTTTTTAGTTACATAGAGATAGGACAGCATTTCGACGAGTTCAAGTAAAGTTTGACAGATTCACGTAGTGCACAGTAGCTGAAGGGTGCAACTGCATAAGTCCGTATCTTCTATGTTATGTCTATTGGGTACAAAATATGGAAACCCTTAGGACAAGAACAAAAGTGTAATTTATAAATTTATTGCATGCTCGCCTTATGGTTTGATAAAAACCTGAGCCACCAGCCCATAGCGTGCGTTTACTAGAGCGTGCTCTGTGCGCCGCTTCCTAGTTAAAAGGAAGCCTTGCTTTTCGTCGACACCTTTCTCGAGTTCTGATATTGTAGAATAGCAAATTGTAAATTGGTAATTTAGCTCCGTTATTATAATTCCGTTTTTTTTTTTACAACAGCGTTTTATATTATCTCTCTCAGGACTCGATTCTAATAACGTATTTCATTGATGCACCATTTTTTACGAAACAGGAGTTGCAAGTATTAAAGTGCTACTCCGAGACCACCGTTCGGGAATTGAGTTATACTGTTGATTGAGAGATCATAATCTCCGAAACTCCACTTTTGCACGGAGGCAATCTTGTTCTTTTAGCATCATTTTGTTTAATTTGACATACATCTTTGATAATGCCAGCGTTAATCAGCATCGTACGAGTTTATTCCAAGTTGTAATGCTTTTTGTACGAAAACGACTGCTTCACTGCTTAGGCATCCTGCACTGATAACAGAGTAAACTCACTAACGAGTTTTAATATTAACTCACAAGCCGGTTGTTTTTTATTAAGAAAATACATAGAAATGTAAGCTTTCCAAAAATAGTATTTAACAGATTTTGTACAGATACTTTTTGCACTAATTTTGCAATGTACAATATTGAGTATACGTATGTGTTGTTGTGTGTGATTAATACATACTGTAGTTCGACGCATGATATGTCTTTAAAAGCCTAAAAGAAATAATCTTTATATGAACAATTATTTTTAAAACTAATGATATTATATTACATGCTTCGAAGTCTTGTGTAATTTTTTATGGTCTTTCTAGGATTTGCTGTGTATATTGTTATTAGAGCAACTGCAACTGAATGCAAAATTGATCTACGTATTTATGTCTAAATGCTTACGATCTTGGCGAGATATGCTCTAGTGAGGAGGATTGCGTGGGTGAACCCCAAAGAGAGGAAGAAAGCGTTGGTGAAGTCGCAAAGACGATAAAGCGTTGAAAGAGAACGCACAGCTAGTAAAATCATTTATGAATTCTACTCCCTCTTGAACGGTCACAACGCTGCAAGCTTACGTATTTCAGATAACAGCTTACTCAGTTGAAACTTGCGACTTCAAAGCATTAATTTAGTTCCTGTAATATTCAAATTGTACTGACAGTTCCGTAAGTTTGTTAAAGACCGTGGTTACTTGTTGATTATTTGTGAAAAAATGTCACGCTCTGGGAGCCCCATGTGCGATAGTCCGTTGCACTGGTACGATATTTTAGGTAAGAAATGTCAGATGGTATCTGTAGTTCATAGATATTAAGTACGGATAACTTACAACCCCTTATGTTATTATCTTAACGTTGATTTTAATAAGTCTTCACATGTCCTCCGCTTCAACAAATGGTTTTCTCTAGCAAACACGGCTCGTCCAATTATCACGTATGAATCTATTTGTTCTAAGAATCTAGTTCTAAGTGTATTCAGTAGTCCTGTAAATATAAAGTTGCGATTACTGGCCGTATACTCTTATTTCTTCTTCTCTCTAAATGAATGAAAGTCGCGCACTCTGATCTATAATTAGAGCAAAAGTGTTCAAATTACTAATATTATCCATAACTTATGCGTGATATGTTAAAATATACAAAGCGCAAACGGTCTTCAAAAAAGGAGTCATTAAATTTTCTCCCCAAATGTAGTGTAATAATTCCAATATTGTTCTTACAGTACTCTTTAAATCATATCAAACGATCGTCCAGTGTTGAGCGTTGAGCTTTCAATGAAGACCTTTGTTAGGATGCCTCAGTTGTGTTTTTATAAGTTATTTATCCCCACTAGTGGTTTTCAGTGTACGTTGTGTTGAACTTTAATTTTTAAAAGGCAGTGTTTTTCTATAAAAGCATGGACGGGCGCACTTCTCTAACGCATTTCAGTAAGGTTAAAAAAATAAATTCATGGTAGTGGCATGGGAGAAACCAAGTATCAGAGCGTTTTAAAGAATGAATTTACCCTATTTAACATGTATTTGGAAATGTCCTTATGAACCACGGCTTAGGAATTTCTAAACGGACAGAAATAGAAAAGATGTACTCATTAATAGAAGGTGTTACAACAAGAGTGTTGGTGGTGCTATTTAAAAAAGAGAGTAGGAGAGTGGTCAAGCGTTGTCTTAGCGAAATCCAACGAAATCTCAAGGACGGCTTCAGCCCACCACTCACCATATTTGGGAATTTGTTCACAAGAAAATGCAGTTGAATACTTCTGTTCTGCTATGGCTACCGTAGCTAATGCAAATGACGATATCGAGGAGATCTGATGCTGACGCTACACCGGTCACTGAAATGCCTATATCTATGAAAGTTGCCGACGATCAACTATTGTTGCTGTAGGCTTATTGCATGTTGCTATTGTGCCAATATTGGCATTGACAACAAGCGTTGAGCAGTGAAGCTTCAAACCGTTGTACTGGTTCTTGTGGAAGCGATGTTTTCACGCAAACGTGCATGAATTAATGATGTTATCATCGTAACGAATATATCATATATGGAATTTTATTATAAGGGATTCATCTGTCTTATTCATACATCTTGCAGTGCAAATTGCAGCTAGATTCGGTTATTATTCAGTCTACAATACAACAAATTACCTTAATAGACTTTTTGTGATAGTATATCATTGCGGGCATAAAGAAGAGGACAAACGAAAAAACAGCATATAGTGTATGCAACCCAGGGCTGATTATGAAGTAGACTCGAAATATACCTTAATTATTTTGATGCCTGTAGATATATTGTGTAACCTTTTCTAGCTACAAGCTCAGTTTACCTGTTTTGGACTCTCAGAATTTCTCACGCGTACACCTTCGTATTGAGTCCATTCATTGATGAGATGTTGTCTCACCTGGGTTCGGTAATTATTTTGTTCAAGTGTATTACTGGAAGCATAGTTTCACATTGCTCAAGCTCTCGCTCGTAATTGAAACGGCTTAGTATCGAAACTAGGTTACCTTGGCCTGTTTACATCGGCCGTGATATCCGTCTAAAGTTTATACTGTTATATTACTACCAAACCTTTCTTAATATAAAATAATATTCGCTTGAAAAGACTTGCAAAGTAATTTGAAAATTAGTTGTCAAAAAGAAGACGTAACTATTAGTAATAGTAATAAATTGACAAGGTGGTAAAGTAATTGGAAGAATAACGAGAAATAAAGGTACTTCAGATCTAAAAACCGATATTAGGCTTATTTTCGTTATTTCGTTCAGTCTACACATTCCAGGATATAATAAGCCTAAACTAAATAGGCGATCTGATAAATTTGTCAGGCGCACTGACTTTGAAAAATCGGAAAAATGTTGGGAAGCATCAAGACCGAATGTCCCTAGTGGGATGTTGCTTCGTCACTTCAGGACACACCACTTCAGACTTCTATAACATGAAATATGCTAGGCCTAAGACGGTAGCAGTAATAGACACGTACAATCAGATTTTTGTTTTCGGCGCATTGATAGCTAATTATTTCGGACTGCGCTCCAATTCGAAGGTTTACAAATACTGTTGTTAAGTTAGCCGTTCGCGCTGAGTTCAGTTCGTCCATAGCAGAATGATTGTTTTCACTTGCAATTCAAATT
Organism: Tropilaelaps mercedesae; assembly: GCA_002081605.1. Lineage (NCBI taxonomy): Eukaryota > Metazoa > Arthropoda > Arachnida > Mesostigmata > Laelapidae > Tropilaelaps > Tropilaelaps mercedesae. The sequence continues at coordinate 27,795 of MNPL01005018.1, forward strand.
GGAAACTGTATTAATGAACCTGTGTCTTCCGTGATTCTCATTATGTGGTATTTCAACTCTAAGGCACACGGTTATATAGCAGTAATTAGATACACATATATTTAATTTATGTTGACACGCCCATATGGACACATTTTGAAGCTTTTCAGCGACATTTGACAAAGTAGTTCTTCATGCTTACTGGTTTCTCTAATTTTAACTATAAAATTTCGAAAAATTTTATTGTAGTTCGCTTATTCAGAAAGTATTTTCAGGTACGAATGCGCATATAATCGTTGTAACGATTTTTACCCACCTAACTGAAATAAACCTAGCAGTTGTTGAGATGATGCATATGTATTTTAAATTGTCGTTATACAGGTTACTTTCTAAGCATCCTGTGAACCAAACAGCCCTTTCGCGCCAGTAAAAACGCATCCCTCATTCGATGAATGCGATATTCGGGAAAAAAAACTCAATCTTTGGAAGCATTTCAGTAGAAGAAGCCCGTTGGGATACGATCGGCGACCGAAGCGGCCGTTCCGCTTTGTTAGCTCGTCGCCCTGCCACCGGTTTTTTTAAGGCGGTTTTTGGCCCAAAAATGCAATCCAACAATGCAGGAACTAATCTCGGCCAATACATTTTTAGAGCCAGACGAAGAATTATACCGGTCAAACATCTTCAACAGATGTTCAGTTACAAAGAAATTCTATTCTTTGAGGTATTAAGGCGTTTTATGGAAGTTTGACTTAGTATCACCTCATTTTCATCGCGGGTTGCAATGGCTGCTTGGCCACTTCGGAGCGTTGCAGACAGATCTGGTTTCTTTCAATTTGTGACGAAATCGCCTGCCGTGATGGCTGTGGCGTTTGGAACACTTTAGTCCAGCTCTGTAAAACTGTTTTCGCATGTTTCGTTCTTGAGTACTCCTTGATTCTCCACTTTTTTTTTATTTAAATTCAAGTAGACAATTCTAAAAAGCATGCCGCTCACTGCGCATAATCATAGATATTTGAATTCACGGGCAGAAATCCTTAATTGAATTCTTGTAACTACGTTTAATTTGTGAGCTCCTTGATATAAATTATTTCCGGAATACTTTTTTCACCTCATACTATCGAGTACTTCCTCGTAGTACACATATTAAAAGCAGGTTAAATGTGCAATTGGACTGTAATATTACTATAGCGGGTAACGGAAAGGTGAATAAGCAAGAAAACGACAAACGTATATACCAAATCGGTTTTTTAAGCTAAAATTTCGATAAAGAAAAGCGACAAACAAGTTTTCGAAAGCAAAGGGCAAGCGAATGGAAGCATTAAGAATTATAAAATCGTTCAAGGATGAAAACTGTCGTTGTTACCGATACGCTGCACGGTGATCGATTAATTCCCGATAATTATATTCATTAGATAATATGACCGATACATTCAAACAGCTTGCGAACGAATAAACGAGAACAAAGAAATCTATGAAGGGGCGTATTTATCTGTAGCTAAACATCAATGATGGTCATTTTGAGCATTTATGATTGCAATTGAATTGAATTAAAATGTTGTATATGGGTCAAGTTTGTATAACCTTAGCTAAATTTTATTTGCGTGTTGTATATACAGGAGAAATCTAATGTCTGCCTCTTACTGCACTTGTATGTAACCTGTAGGTCTACGTTTCTCCATATATATATATATATATATATATATATATAT
>MNPL01005019.1:0-20989 GCA_002081605.1 Tropilaelaps mercedesae
ATATATATATATATATATATATATATATAGCTAATTTTGTGCGGAATGTTATTTTCTTCCCATAAAATTTTGAATCTCTGCTTTCACTAATATTCACACATGTTGTGCAGAAAGGTTTTGAGATTAGAATGTAAAAAAAGTTCTGCTTAATATAACGCAATAATAAATTTAATTAATAAAATATTTTTTGGAGGGGACGGCAATCAAGCATTTTAGCTTAGAAAAACCGCTTTAGTTTTTACTACAAAATTCTACAAATTTCGATGTTTTTACCAATTTGGAAAGTTCTGTGTGCACATGGACGATTTCAAATTGCTTATTTTAGCCCCGGGCTTAGAAATATGCTCATTTAAAAACCGTCGGTTTTGATTTAAAAATGTGCTTGAATTTTTCTCAAAATTTTTTTCTTGCTTTCTAGTTTTCTTTAGCTTTTTAGCTACAAAAATACTTCACCATGTAAGGCCTATAATATTTCGCTCTTGAGCCCAAATACCACCTGGGATCTTTCATGAACGGGATATCGTATGTACTCATCTTAGCGGCACAGTAATTGCAAAATATATATACATATTTATATATGTCCCGTCTACAAGTGTAACATATATACATGTTATTATACTACTACTAACATATATATATTATATTAAAATCAACCTTTCAATTAATAAAAGTGGTCTTCACGTAAAGCCATCCTGAAGTAGCGATGCGGCAATATGCTTAGTGGTATGTTCCATTTACTAGAAAGCAAAGAAAACCTTTTTGTTTTCCTGGGTTACCATTCTGCTACATGAGCACCTTGACGCCAACCCGATTACGAATCGTAAGCATCTGCTGGCCTCAATCATTCTTGCGCCGCTTTTGATATATATCTGGGCGCAGTTGGTTCGGTGATGTGCACTTTGGTCAGCATCGAATATAGTAAGTCAATTTTAAACACGTTCATTTGGTACTGGCAACTAATTAGTTGAACAGTCGATGCTTTGTGAAAAATAAAATAGGGTTCATCTGCGAGTGAAGTAAAGATAAGGATAAAAATGTCACATGAGAAAATGGCTGCCCAGTGGATGACGGCTGGTACGAAGGGGAGATGTGCAGACATGGAATGCAGCGTGGACACCCTGCGCAATCTACCTGAATGGCTATATGTCTGAGTAAGCAAGGCTTGTTTTTCAGGGTAGGTCATATTAAACGAAAGCAAATCAAGCCGAGGCTGGCTTAGGATTGTTAGGTCCTCAAAAAAGAAAGTCTTCAATGACGGAGTGGCGTGTCGTCGTCTTCCGTCTAACGAGTGACATCTAATAGAGTGAGGTTCGTGACAGTTTTGGGGATTTTGTGTAAAGGAATACGTGACCACTATGGAGCAAAGGGGAAGAGCTTGGAGAGGATTTACATGGCTGCGTTTTAACGGAAGCGTAGCGTGAGCGGACTATTCCTATATGTACAGAATGACTTGCGTCTTCCTTCAGGAGTCCCGCCGCTGCCTGCCTTGCACTAAAAGAGGAAATAACTCTAGCCGTAGACGGTCTGGAGCCATGCCGGCGGCAGTAGGAAGCATTCTCGATTTACCGCCGCGAGGACAAATCGCTCCGCTCCGGACCCATCTGCCCAAGCAGACACTTTTTCGAGATACTTGTACGTTCAGTCGAGTTTGTCTACCGACCTTGTCTTTCTTTTTCAAAACTGACTGTATGAACTTATCGCGCGGTGAGCAAATGGCAAAATAGTATACACAACGAATGAACTATTCTTTGCAGAAAATTCATTTTAGATTAAATCACAATACATTACATTCTTATTATCAAGCAGGCCTGTCAGAAGAAAATAATGATAGCGCCGCGTTCTTTTCATCTGACATTTTGTAAATGCTCTAGGTGCCCGAATACCTTTTGAAGCTCGACGTACAGCATATACATGTAAAATAAAAATGAATTGTTTATATGCGGCCATTTAATAATTTTATTATTGCCATTTTTTTATATATTAATATGTGTGAACTTCACGAATTTTGGTAAAACTGTTAGGAATATACTTGTGGAAATAATTCTATAAAAGCTTTTCTCAAACACATTTAAATGCGCCTTGTATCGATATACAATAATAGAGAGTTAGGCTCGACTAAATTGTATTTTTGTAGTGCCTCTGTTTGGATATTTGGCTACAGTGTAGAGACGCTTTTGCACTTATCGTAACATTGATACTTTATGAGGTAGATAAAAAATGTAGCACGTTAGTTGCGTAAACCGGGCGCTCATAATTTACTCAGTTCTCTGCGAAAATATTGATTGCACCTCCTTGGTCGCAAATGGTTACGTAACGATAGTATTAGCATTAGTACTACCGATTGTATTCAACTAACAACAACTGGAAATTCAATGATTAGAAAAAAAGAATACAGTAAGTGTTGCGGACATTATTCTTAAATTTACAATTCTCCAGACTAGACAAAAAACCTTTGTGCTTTTAGGACACACGTTTGGCCGTTCCATGAGCCGAAAGTGTTTTATTCTATTTAGTAGTTTATGCATCTCGTTCTTCTTGCCGTCACCCACCGTATAGTAAGAGCACTAGGATGCTACTATTCCGGGTTTCAAACCTCAGTCGCCAGTAACATACCAGTATGATATTGTTAGATCAATTTAGGATTGACTTGCGTAAGGCGCTGATCTTATTTGCCCATAGCAACCCTTTTCATTAGACATTTTCATCAGAGAAAACAATTTAGATGTTTATAATTAAATCTTAGTTATTAATAAGTCATTCTTTTTTATTTAAATCGTAACCACATTTATTTATAAGTGTGCTTAGCCTATCAAGGAGGGTGAGAAGCTTGGTTATATAACATTATCACAGCACTTGTGACATACGAGAAATAAGCCAATAGTGTATACTTGGGCTGTTCTAAGTAAGGTGAAAGCAGTTGCGAGCGTAACACGAATAGGGAAGCTAAGTCATTTTAGGTAGAAAGACTCAATACGACGATTTAGCCGGAAAAATTTTTCTTAACTAATGTAAGTGGTAAAATTCGACACGGGTAATTGGTCAATTAATTGTAAGCTAGCTGCTGCACGGGTGAGCGACGTTGGCTTGATATAACCATAAAGTAACTAATTCCTTTCATCAAAAAGTGATTGGTTGACCGGCTATTAAGAAGGAAGGACACTGTAATATATTTTGGAAAAGCTAGGAATTGTCAGAGACGCAGCCGCTTTGCAAGAAAGTTTCTATTTCTAAATATAACGTGATCTATTCCCAATTTTAGTACAACAGCTCTTAAGTGCTGGCTCGAAAATTGTCCCCGTAAATCTTCTTGCATCAGAATCGGTTGAATGCGTCGCAGAGTCTCGCTTTTAATACGACCGCAAAGTTCAATTTGGGCAGCTGCAAACGAACTGCCGAAGGAATGACCGACGAAGCTCGGTGGTTTGGTGCATTCGTATGCGCCTTGCGACCGGAGGATATGCATAGGTGCACAGGTTCGAGCCCCGCCGGTGCACACTTACATATATCCGGGGGTCCGTCTTACGAAATAATGCAAAAACTGCTACCATGGGCGTTAAATGTTGACTGATGGTCAGCCCTAAAAAATATAGACTACTCGACGAAGCGATCTATTCTATTGAGCTTTTGCCTTTGCGTCGTTTAGAGATGGCCATTCGGCCAACAAAAGATTGAGCATGCTTAAAAGCAACGGTCCAAATGCAGATTTTACCAGAGAGTAATAAAAAGAAAATTTTTTGGCACTTACAAAAACGACTATGGGTATAGAGATGTGAGGACGAATTCGACAGACTTCCGGTTCAACTTCGCTCGACCTGCTACACATCTCTGGATATACCTCGTACCGAGTTGCTAAATACATATGAACAAGATATGTAAATATTTCACTTTACTGTAAATTTTACTTACGCAAATGTCAAGTTATGAGATATAACAGATAGAGTGAGATGCACTTTTAATGCATACACTGGAGATATAGAGTTACTTTAGCTATTATTTCATACTCCATCTAGACGTTTGCGAACCACCTATTGTACCAAAGGATTAGTTTTAGGAGATAAGTCAGTTCACATATTCGCGACTCTTGTTTAAACGTGTTCCTGAAACGATTATGAACAACATTACCTGGACTTGTCCAAATAAAATAAATGGGGATAATCTAGGGAACAAGTAAATATCCTTAATAGTCTTACCTAATAGGGAAGTGCATTCATAATGAACAAAACTATACTTCTACCTATAAAACTAAACCAGTTTAATTGTTTCGGACTACAAATTTGACTGGCGGTTACGTTACCGAGTTAAGGCGAATGTAAGTTATAACTAGTAGATCATTTCGTTAATGAGCGGAATAGGTGCGATCGAAAAATTAAACAGGCACGCGTTGATGCGTGGCATGCATTTCACACATCTTAGCGGGCGAACGATGACTGCTCTTCATGTGCCTAGTACTGAACGCTACTGATTCATTTTTGTGACAAATTACCCTTGAACTGCGAAATTCTTAATTCAGTTAACGTTTGAGGCACACATACTTGCATCTTATCAACTAATTGAGATAATTACTTAGGTATTCCTTTCCACAGGAAGTATAGATCTGAAGAAACTGCATGAAGGAAATGACATTACTTTTCCTTGTATTATATAATAAGAGAGAAGTTCATTTTAATAAGCGGTATTGCCGGCAACTACGGTGGTTTAGATGGGTAATCGATGTATTCGGCTTTAAGCACTAGAAAATAGCAATTCTCATCTGTCGACAGAAACAAACCAGACGTGCATCTAAAACGTGCAAGATACAAATGAGTACTTTGCCGATCTGATCATAGCGACCAGTATACGCCTGTATGACTTGAAAGTAGTCTTCCATCGATTCCGTTTATCAGCTTTTAAGCGGCGCAGTGGTTCTAGTGACACACGCCTTTTCCACATATAAGATAAGTATGCCTTAGTGGCGTAAACCTCAAAACTATATCTTCAAGGAGATGAACAAATGGTATCACGATTAGTAAAAGACCTTCTTCATCTTTTCGTGTTCAATTTTGGGAGCGTTTGCGATGTTGAACTAGCAGCATAGTTTTGCATACGCGAAGAACATTGAATGGTAGAATAAAATGCAAGTTAGATACGTTAAGTTATGTGTTGAAAATGAGTTGTCTTTTAGTAACGTTTAGTTGCGTTGTAAAAAGCAATGGAAGCGATGGATACGCCAAAACTACGAGTACACTGATGGCGGTGAGTAAAAGCTCGCACCATGGAAATGATTATCAAGTGCAAAATGCTTTCGGAATAAACATGTGTGGCTTATATTAATAAAAGGGAACTCCTAGAATAAATAAATAAATAGATTCGGTTGGATAAGGGAATATATGTGTAGCACAAGAACTAGGAAGGAGGAATTGATAAATATTAGAAAATGGAGAATTTGAGAAGCATAAAAAGGAATTGATAAGATAGATGAAGCCTCGTTGTCCAGTGAGCTCGCACGAAGGACCACAAATGTTGTTCTAACTAAAGGATTTAAATGTTTCATACCACAGATCAATGAATGTATATTAGATAACAGACAACAATCAAGTAATACAAGACGTAATGGCTAAACAGGTTTTGACAGATTCGCGTAAGCTTCAGTTTCGTTGAGGCTATTTTAAGCTTTACGTCGTCAAGGTCTTTGGCTTCACTAGAGTGTTAAACATTCGTTATGAGCATTGGTTGTCAGGTCTACCGAGCCACTTTAAGAAATCTAAATTATATGCATGCAATATCTAATAAATAAGGTTTTTTAATACAGCTAATACGAAAAATAGTCTTATGTTCGTAACTGTAATGGTCGATAAAAATGACATACATTGATTGAGGCGAATTATGGTACTATACTATAGAGATTGAATATATGACGAGGAACGCTCCCTATATATTCAGCTAAAAATTTGTTTTGATGACGAAGAAACTTATGATGACACTTGACCGCATGACTGGCCAAGTAATGTATTTACTAAGTAATGTGGACCTCTCGCTGAAGGTGGACCTACTTCATTAAAACTCACCTCTCAAATACACAACATCACTGGAAGAACTGGAGATACCCTTACTTCTACTACTGAGTGTGATGGTGGTCAGCTGGATCAAATGGCTACGTTTTGACACCCAGGCCTGACATACAAATATTGTGTGTTATGGTGTATCTACTGCATATTTGCTATAGTATCTACATTGTGCTGACGTTAATTCAATATGCACTTCAGTGTATGTACTCATATGTATTTCAATTCAATATGTATGTATAAGTCCGCATGTCCAGTAATCCTCTCCTTCAATCTTATGGTAGTTTTTTCATTGCCATAAGATATCCCAGAACTTTTAACCTTCTTTCTGCTTGCAAGATGGATAGCCTCGTTCTTGTGCGGCCCATGCGGAAGTCACTCAGTTGTGGACTTCATCTAGAGCTTTGTTCACATATTCTCGAGCTGCAGTGCATTTTCAGCCTTGACTATGAGGGCTACGTCATCTATATATGGAATGATGGTCACGTCTGTTTCCATCGCACACCTTGAGCACATCATCAGATGAATCAGACTCTGCTCTGTGCGGTTACAATGATGTTTCTAACATTGTGTTTAAGTCAAGGTATGCATTGAAACCCATAACCTTAGAACGCATATACCATAATGTGGCACAATGGGCACACGATTGTAGACTTATTGTGTACTATATGTGCCCCTCTGTGTTTGGTTAAAACATATGCATCTTTAGAAAGCTACTTCCTGATTGATTGAAAATGATTTAATATTTTTCAATGTTTTCATTCAAAAAACCATTAGTTGGCGAATACTGTATCATTTGGGCTACTAAATAGGACCAAAATCTCAAGTTTACTGATTATTTTTAAATAGAGACATACTAGCATAACTGATTTGCCAACCTTATCACAGTATTCCCTCCCAATTACGCCTATTACACGATGAACGGGTTCGTACAATGACTCCGTTTGCAATGCAACTTATAGTGAAAGATGTCCTAGCTTTTCTTTGCCATCCGCCCAAAACTCGTATTCGCTTCGAATTGCGAAGAAATTTGCGTGCGATTTAAAGGCGTTTGTTAATATTGAAACGATGGTAACCTTTAATATTATCAAGGATTTTATATATGCTCTTTCGTACGCTTTAAGATACGAAATGGAAGCTTTTGGATAAAATGCAAGATGTAGCATTAGATATACAAAAATTTAATCTTTTCTCTGTTCACAAAAATCATACGATAGAGAGCTTATTACGCTATTGTTAAGCAGGTTCATGACATCAATATAACAAATTATTAAATAGACATAATGACTTGCAGAAAGGCAACTGCTTGTACTTCTAGTGGAGTGAGCAGTGGTCACCAGAAAAGGTGTCAATTGTAATTACATTAATGTGAACTATGACACCATATTCTCTTAGTAACGTTAATGCTAAAGTACTTTTTATGCTATTTTCGCTATGGTATTTTGATACGAAGGACCCGAAGTATTCTCTACGCATTCCTTTTAAAAAGCTGGAAAGGCCATTGAAATGACTAACACTATATAAATGCAATAAATATTTAAAATAAATTAAGTGTATGCGTAATACATAGACCTGTGGAAGTTGCTGGAATTAGCACTATGCAGCTATAAATGTTCTGTTCCAAGTTAATTTGAAACAATAAACCCAGCCAATTTTAAATTAACCAATATTTCAATGTTAGGACAGTCACATCGGGTGGATACAAAAATTACTCCAAATCAGCAAACCTGGGAATAACGACAATGGCCACCTAAACCACCAATCTGGGAGTCAAATGAGATATTTGGAAGCGTTAAATTTAAAAGCGGGAGACCACGGTTATGGTATTTAACTATTAATTACTTTTTGGCTCTTTACAGCCTTATCTCCACCGTTTTGACTGTTTTGACTTAGCCATCAGACTGTTGATTCGCAACTACAAATTCGTCTTCATAAGAGCGTCCATAGTATGCCCACAGAGCTCTTTTCTTTTTGCAGGTCACCAAGGTGTTACTACTAAGCCCAAATATAATAAATTTGTTAGTAAATCAAAATTAAATTTTGTTTCAACTTACCGTATTGGAGCATCCTGTTAGTGACTTCTGGTTGGTTATTGGATGACAAAAGCAACACCCAGACTGCCTTTACGAAGTACGAATTATGCAAATTAAGCCGTATACTTATTGCAGCGATCTTGCACAAGGTTTACTTCGAAGTGTTCACCCGGTTCACCCGAAGTGTTTCAGTACCTTAATCAATGTCTTCAACATGAATGTCTTCGATTATTTCTGCAAACAAGACATTTAACACGTAGGTGTTGTTGTCTGTCCGATCCGACTAATTTATTTAGTACCTTTCTGTATTTATGATACTTTGCTGCTTTGAGGTTTTCGACGCTCAAATTATGTAACCATTCGAGCGGTTTATCTGCGATTGCCATTAGACATACCACAATCCAAGATCTCCTAGCGACCTTTGCTTTTTCAGACATTATGACTCTTCTGAATTTATCCAGTAGGCCCTACTGGATGAATTCAGATTGGCCCTTCATATTTGTATTACCGGGCAACAGTTCTAAGTTATGGGTTATTACTGTGTATCTTACTCTGTAGCAATATTGGGTATAATAGAAGCAAAGATTATAATATTGGTCCGAATATCTGTTGTTTAATTTGTGAAACATGCCTTCGCCATTGGAATCTAAAAACTGAGTATCTATTTTTCCGGCTTTTGGAATACGTATCTTGTTATACAAGCGCATCACGATCAGATCTAACGATAACATACAACTGGGCTCGTTTAACAATTTAAAATGTTGAAATGTTGTGAAATTGCAATCGCGTGAATAAACTTTAGTCAATGAGTGAAGGAATAATTGACGAACCCTTTTTTACATGAGTAGGCAATAAGCAAACGAAATAAAGCAAATAATCAATGACAATTAACTTAACATCATTCGACCATACACACGTTATTTTGCATTGCACATTATTCACCTACGAATTGATAGTTTTTTAATCTTCCACCAAGAACACAGCAAAGATTCTTCGGACTATCAAGTCAGCTGATTGAAATTGTTAATGTTGGTTTTAAAGTAAAGTAGCGACGTATGTTTCAACGCCGTTGGTCATGCTCGAATGTTGAAAGCGATTACTGTTTAGTAAATAAGGCAATGATGGCGGCAATACCAACTTTAGCAGCAGCGGCTGAAATAGGTGGCCAAGCGGATGCAGGCAACGCAGTAGCTACCACTTCCGACTCTCGGCGAATCGGTGCTAATGATGGCGCTGTGCTAGGAGCCGCTGGTAAAGTCCGTAGGGCAGTTCTTGTTCTACGATTCCCCGTCCCAGGGCAGCCACAGTAGCCATTTTTGTCCGGTGGACAGCACTTCTAAGCTGGCCGATTAAAGATCTTCACTTTGTGACCCGCCCAGGGTGTCATCTATGTTGCTTGGAATGAGCGTCTAGTCGCGTGCTTCCTCCCGTCGAAGCCAACATTGCTTTTGTTTGACCTGCAGCCACAAGTGTAACTTCTCAAGAGAAGCCTATGGGAGACTAAATTGAAAAAGAGCTGTAAATTTACTGTCTTTTCAGTAAGAGACTACTTAAAGCTTAAGTGGTCGTATTTAAATCCCTCTCCATATGCCAACTATCAATTTAGGAAGAGAGAAATTAGGAACACGCATTTTAAAAAGTTCTCAATTGGAGCGCCTACTGAAAATTGGTAATGTCAGTTGCAGCGTTATTTCCGCTGCCTATCGCAAAGATGCCAGTGAACTTAAAATATTTATATTGCCTGGTCTTTCGCAGCCTAAGTACCATGTATTTTTATTTATGTAGCTAATTTTAAAGATACAGAACGTTTCAACCATATTGTTTGAATTGCGTGGGAAGTATGGAAGACAAGGTGACTGTAAGAGTTAAAATTGTCCTGTGTCGTTAATGCAGAGCACTAAATGTTATTCACCCTTTCTAAACCCATTTTAGTACCAATTGTGTGAATACTTACTTCCAAATTCTTGTTAAAATTTTCCGTGTATTTGTTGCTAATAATTAATTCTGAAAGAAATGCAAAAACGTATCGTGCTAGACACAGTACATACGTTACCTATACCGTTTCGAATCATATTCTTATGCTTATGCACTCAAAGATCGTGGACATAACTTGAAAATCTGAGATTGTCTTCAGAATTATGGCCAACTTGTACGAAAACTTTAACCACTTAATTCGCTTAGCCATTACTGCATGTTATAGTACAACAATAGGATTTCTTTCATGAGTATAGGTATTGCACCCTCTGTTTTCTAGTATTAGGTTGTTGTAGAAATACAAGCGAGACTAGCTAGTGAAACTTGACCAATTAGAATGGACGTTTTATCAGGCATAATCTTCTTTGTCTGAATATTTAGAGCAATTCGTTTTGTATACTATCTCGTAAGCTGTTCTATACACGAACGAACAACCTAACTTTCTATAGATGTGCTCTATAGGTATTTTTTGCATAGCATCGCAATAAATCATCCTTAAATTGAATAGGAAGCTACCATATTGTCCGGTGATCGTTAATTTATGTATTTGTACAGACATGTATCTTTTGCTACTTTAAGGTTATGATGTGAAACGCTAGACTTCTACCGCCAGTCGAGCTCGGTGGCTTGGTGCATTCGTATGTGGCTCGTGACCGGAAGAGACATGTAGGTGCACGGGTTCGATCCCAGCCGGTGCACATTTACATTTATTTCGGGCCCGTTATAATATATAGTAATGCAAAACTGCTACCGTGGACGGTTAAATGTTGGCTGATGGTCAGCCCTAAAAAAAATATAGAGTTCTACCGTCTGTATAACTTTTGACTCGGCGATGAAGTTTTTATACTGGTAAAAAATATCTAGTCAAATACATATTGACTCGGCTCTGAAAGTCATTACTATTTATTCCTAGTTTGATTTGCGGTCCACACATTTTGTATGGTCCTATATTAGCTATTCTGAAGGGGAGGGGATTCTGCGTTAACTTCTGACCAAGGCGTCATCGAAATACTTATTATAGTGGATCCCAATTTCCAATTAACGCAAGGTAATTACATTTTATGTTATAGTAACATTTAATCATATAGAACGTATCTGGCTGTTATTTATAGAAGGAATGTTCTGAGAATGGAGACAAGCTTGTTACTGGTTTGTGACGGTTTCTCTTCACCTCATGTTCAAACGGCAATAAAATGTTTGATCACATTGTTGGTGTAACTATCAACGTTTGTATTCAGATGAACCATACACCTGAAGCTCTAACAATCACGAAATTCATTAGTATTCTAAAGAATTATGAATAATTTATCTCCCGAAATCTGCACTTGGTTACACAAGGCGCCAAACAGAATGAGAGTCTTCGAAAGATCAAATCTCTATTTCCGTAACCCTAAAAACCCTCTCGATAGCAGGCACTTTGGTACTTTATATGACATCAAAAAGACATATAGTAATAGACATAATAGTAGTGATAGACATGTAGTAATATTTGTACCACATTTCCGCTTTTACACAAAATTTGTCATTTATTACATCCTTGTACATCCTTGTACTCCGTAGTTATTCAAGGTCAGAATCCAGGTCTAAATAGTAAACGAGCATGCACATGCACGCATCTGTTATAGAGATATGAAATTATAATAAACATGCAGCAAAAGCAAATCAATGATTAAACAATAACCTAAATATAATCGACTGGCCCTAGTACAATGGAATTCGTATCGTCTACGACATATTTTCACGTTTTTTTGTGGACTTACACCTTTTCTCCGCACCTTTGTTCACCGACTAAAATTATTAATAGCGTCATGTGTATGTATAGTTCATTCCAGTGTTACATTGCTCAAATTATGTATTATAACTTTAGCAGAAGGCGGCAGCAGAATCCACATGTTGCCGGTAGTCTCCCTTCGGTACTCCATCGTTTAATTCGAACAAAATGGAGACCGAAAAAATCAAGTCTGATTATTATCTGTCATCATGCAAGAAGAAAGGAATAATGTGCTACGAATTGCTATGCAGAATTAAGGTCTGCAAATCTGATGGGTTCTTCATTTCTAATATAAATGTTTAGTTAGCCAACCATAATGGCTACTAAGTAAATTGAATTTGAGTAAATTTAGATTTAATTTTTTTTAAATTGATAAACTTATTTAATGGAATTGAATAGTATTGTTTAAATTTGTGTGGGTGAGTTTGTGAAGTATCATAATTAGAGGTTACATTCTGGACGAAAGTGAGTATATCTCAACGGATAGTGTAACATAGGACAATTGATCGAACTAAGCATTTCAATTACAACGACAGCCAACCACCTTGAGAATGGTAGACCTCACCTGACGCAGTTTTGCTGTCAAACTTTGTTGTAATACAACTGAAAAAATAGAATCGTAATATTTTTTTACGTTTGTTTTCTTGATGCCCAGTACGAAGCTGACGCCGTCGTCTGTATGTTTGATGTGAGTATTCTGTTTCTACTATTGATAAATACATAATATTATTATGCGGAGTTGTAAATGCGGAAAACGTGGTGATACCTGCTCTAGGTATTATTTTTAGAGGCTTAACGGTCCATTAAGAGTAAAAGTTAAGTAAGTAGCAGCAATTAATGAGGGTCCGCTGTCTGGCAGTAAAGGTTCGACAAAGAATACCTAGTTAGTACCTTTTGGTATCGAGAATGCCTTGCAGCTAAATATCTATACACTGTTCACCCAAGTCAAGCTTATTCAAATGTGTTTTCGACTGGTTTAGAAGAATACTACAATTTGAAAAAACGAAATGCACAAAAATACACAGCTGGACGTCATTATTTTAGATAAATCTTCAAAGCTCATTTGCTAACTTAACTCTCTCTTGTAAAGATTCTTAGGTTTCAATAGATTAATATATAGAAACATCGATCATTTATCAGTTTTATACATTTATTTGTTTTTGAAAACCTCGGATAGCCTTCATATTTTCCTCTTGAAGTGTAGCTCACTCGTGCGTTCCCTCTCTCGCAGTTTACTGATACATTTATTTCCCTTATTATACATTGAGAAATTCCACTATCTCATCCGTATCGCTTTTCTTTCCGCCACAGTGTACTCATCTTAGTTCTCACTTTTCTTCACTCCCTACATTTCTTTTTCTTTTTTCATTCTCCACATCTAGTTTCCATTTCATAATGTTTTCCATTACCGTCATACTCTGTGCCCACTTAATTCCTCCAGGCATATGCTTTCTATTAGCTCCGCCACCAAACTATTTTACGAAAGAAGTCGCAGACTTTTCGACTTTTCGGTGGGGGTGCTCAGCTTTGTGTAGGTTATGCAGATACTTCTGAAAGTTATCGCGCCCTCCGAATACCTATGTCAGTTACTACGTTTCCTTGTGTACGGGTCTTCTTTTTGCTTTGTATCGCATCTGCTCTTGTTTAGGTCTTTCTTCTATTAGCTTTAGCTATAATCCGAGCCGTGCTATTGTTATCAAGACCATTGTCTACATAGTCTTGCAGCATTCGTAAGAAGATCTGCATTTACCTACGTGCCATAAATTTCGTGTTGGTTTGCTGTCACCCTTCCCATGTTAGTATTTCATTGGCGTTCGATTCACCGTAACACCTAAATACTTTGCTGTTTCTTTCACCTCTATGTCCACTTCTCTCAATGAGTGCTGCTGCTTGCATGAGTTCTGTCTCCTTGCAACATACTTCTAGAAACAGCGCTAGTACAGGCAGAGGGTTTGACGTTTGAACGGTGGGCACGCGAACCTCTCGCTACCGAAAAATGCGTTGACTGTGTGAGTTTTAATGAGCAAGACTAGTTGGTGTCGAGAAAATTTACCAGCTTTTCTTGGCTTTAAAGGATATATATGTTATTGCCGTTGAGCATGTGTTAAGAAGACGTGTCAGTAAATGTTTATCTAAAATTCTGATAGACAGAGTTCCTTTGCTTTTTCCGAAGTCACCCCACCCCGGCCGTAGTATTCTTAGCCTGCAGGAAATTATCATGTATGCTGGCGCTTCATTTGCGTTTTACAGGTGCCATAAGCTGGGTCACACGGCTGCTTCGCGCTGTAATGATGTCTCAAGCGAAGATTGTGGCGAAGCAGGTCAACAATTAGCAGTATGAACATTTTAGAATGTGTTAATTGCAAAGATTCTCGCTTATCGACGTTGTTCCTTCGCTCGCTGTGTGCCTACAACATTTAAAAACGAATATGGTTAATCGCCCCAGACCAGTAACTGAGCAAACGCAAGTGAAAACCCCCACTACATCGATAGCGGCCACAGGTAAATCATATGTTGCTGCAATGCAAACTGTTGTCATTGCTACTCCAACTGAATCCGAAATTAAAGTTATGTTGCTTAGTTCTACATCCATCACATCAGAGTTGGCCGCGACAACATCCAGGAAACTGGGAAAACAGAAGAGGAGAATAGCTTTACGTTGGAGAATACCCCTTAAACTTATAATTCGTAAAGTGTTGTTAATGAAACGAACATCACCCCTGGCAGTGCATTCAGTTTTTAGACTACTGCATGCAGTGTCTCCACAAACTGCAGGATGTCTGAAAGGCTTTTTGAATGCAGTTTGGCTGTGTTGCTCGATACTGCCGCAAAATTACATACTGGTTGGATTTCACGACTTCCTTTCATTTTCATAATTCTTAGGGACTGCCAAAGGGTACGATCCCAACGAAATACCTTTTTTGATGTACTAGAAAGCGGTAATTCTTACAAACAGTAAGAATCTTCCCTTCTATGTTTTTTAATAGGAAATTTAAATATTAACCTACGACGCTTTTTATTTACCTAAGTTCCTCCTTTTCGCAAGGATCAGGTAGTGCTCTTTTCCACGAGGTGTTTCTTCGACGTGACATATAAAGTTACTCGTTGAAACTTGTATAGATCATATAGCGTTAAGAAATCGCCACATGTTTTCGTGCTCTTCATTAGTTGTGTGGCAGATTCTGCTTTCCGCTAAACATTGTCAAATTGCAGTCTCGACTGGGGGTGGTTTTTTTTACCTAAGGACAAACGATCCGCGTTGCCACACGTTACCGTAGAGTGCATGATGATAATAGAATTGATTTCTCCAGGATCCTTGTACAGAATATAAATTGGCTTTAGGTGTTCGACGCAGCAGATGCCGGTTTCGCGTTCGATGCTTTTAGTAACTTACTCTACTGTGAATATAACGATTATCTCACCATAGCTAAGGGTGACAATTCGGCTTCAAATCAACAACAAAATCCTTAAACATTCAGACGGACTTTCGAAATCAGCTTCCAACGATCTATCAGGGCGATAAAGGTGCGCTTAAGCTGAGATGTGTTAGTGCTGGTGAGGTTCAGAGGGCATTAAAATTGCACAAGGCTGTCGAGATCGGTTGGTATTTGCGTACGTTTTGTGACGGAAAGAGACACGTAAATGCACGGGGTCGATCCCTACCGTTGCGCACTTACAGTTGAGGTTCGTTTCACGAGGTAATGAAGCATTACCATAGACGGTAAATGTTGGCTGATGGTTAGCTTTAAAACTATTTTTTGGATCCTACAAAGAATATTTGCAGTTGTGTGGTTGTTATTATTCCCAGCAAACTCTTAAAGATGATGTCTACTATCTTTGTTCTTGACTGTCCTTTAGTACTGGTAAATTCCTAAGCAAACTGAAGGGTACAAGCACTATTTGTCCAAAAACAAAGGCACGTACTCACGGCACTAATTATAGAAAAATATCTCTGGTTGACTACTTAGCCATGGTTTTGAGCGAGTGGTGAGTAAATCAGACCAACAAGCCGTAAAAGTAAATTTTCTCTCAGCCAATCAATTAGGCTCCCGTGGGCCGCGTTCCACAAAATTACTCTTGCTTATTTATGGTAAAAAAACGTTGACACTATCGATAATAAACGGATCTGCGTAGGAATCCTCCTTGACGTAGCAGCCACTTTCAACTACTTACAGCATTGTTTGTTGCTGGAAAACCCGGAATGTCTTAAACGTTCATCGATCACAGTCAATTGGTTCCATGCCTACCTCTCTGGGCGAAGACAGGCACTTAAAGTTGGTTGCATTGAGCCTACGTGGAGAGAGATTAACATAGGGGCTCTTCAAGGCTGTGTTCCAAGGCCTTTTATGCCAATTATCTTTCTGAACTTCATTTTATTTAAAATTTCGGCTAGTGATTTCCGTAAGGCTGTCGTTTACACATATAGCACTTTCTTGTTGTGTCGTCTTCAATTCTCGACAATTTAATCAAACATTCAAACTGGTTTGACATGGGTAGAAAGAGTCACTGAAATTTCCAAAACATCTTTCTACTTATTAATACCTAATAGACGAATCTGGTACCATTTAGTGAGAGCCGTTACCGTTCAATTTGTAGCTTTTATGGCACTCTATTCCTTCTATCGACGACTACAAAATGTTTGGGTCTTACGTCAACTAATGTCACCTTGAGCCATCTTTGGGCGAATGCGGAACAATAGGGAGGTATTATCTGCACTGGCGAATGTCCTGCAGAAATTGTTAGTTGCGGTTTTCAACAGAATGAAATTTGTGAGCACCACGAATTTAAATGGCCCGAGAACAGAGCCCTCGAAAGCGCTATCAATTTCTCTTGCATCGTGTACAGTGAGCCAGCTCAGCTCTAGCGATTTTTCCAAGAGCCGCCGCATCTTGTCGGCGTCTGTTGTGCCGTTTAACGAACAAAGATAGGCCGGGTTGGTCACTCCCATCACTAACAGAGTACCCACCCGTAATAACTGTAATAATAACCGAGTAATAATCAGAGAATAAAGAAGTGCACTACATAACTGGAGGGATGTCAAGAAGACCATTCTTAACTTCTCTCCGCCAAACTATAATGCGGGAATAGCGACAAAAAAACGTAGCCCTCGCAGAATAAATTTGTTAACAGATTAATGATCGAATGCCTTATAATAACGCAAGAGGGTCTATAAATTTGTAGTGAGATGTTTTCGAGTACAGCAAATAGTATATGAGGAGCGACCGAACTAGAAGTCGTCCTTCGGAGTCCCGACTTCCTCTTTAGTAGTCTCAAGACGGTTTGACTCACAGACTGACCTCGATTTCAAATCCAACCGTTGAATCTATGATGGCTGATCGCACCCCTGGAGCTACCACTGGAGCTGGCTGCTTCCCTGGTAGGTGACAGGCTAGAGACATTTTCACCATCTTAATTTCTCTTTCGTCTGAATAGAAGGCGTTATGCTAAACACAAGTATTATTTTCAACTAGCATTTTTGTTTTTCAGTTTCGCATGGGTGGCTTGCAACAGCTCAGCAAACTAGAGGTATTTGATCTTTTGCAGTTAACACGTTTGACATCGAGCATTTGTATTTATTCGTGAAATGCCTCGTTTTACCGAATTTTTTCAAGACAGCCCACTCCGGCACGACGCAGCAATGTGCTGCAGTTTCTAACATATATAACGGGACACAGGGCAACTAGCGTGCATCACCACTTTGTGTACTCTTAAGCAACGCGTACCTATCCTGAAAGGATTTCAAGACCCGCAAGAGTACCCTCTCTATTGAGAATGTACGGAGCTCACTACCCACACGCTTTTAACGGACTTTATTTCTTACGAAATAGCTCTGAGCTCTACCAAAATTCGCTGGACCCCTCTTTCGGTGAAGCCTTTATAGATATGCGCAATTATTGCCCATTGCTTTCTGGCTTTTTGCATTTGGCTACTGGGATATTCAGAGGTGCCGCAAACTGCGTATTATTTTTACCTATGCCAACAGAGCTTAACCGTCGATAAAATACATCAAATTTCGATTCAGGTTTGATACAAGGAAATAGTTTGAAGTGTTCTGTGCAATGTGCGAGAAAGATACTTTCCTAATTTTGTATTATCTTTCGACGAATGTAATACCGCCATTACAGACTAGTTTAGCTTTTCAATGATTACGCGGAACAATCCATTTAAACTATCTACACGGTCGTCACGGATGCACTTTATTCCCGTTCTCAATTCAAATCTACTTCGTTGTGTTTTTCTTGGTAGCAGTCTTCGACGCTTCTTTAAAGACTGAGACTCCGTCGTTGGCTTAAGCAAATGTATCGCTGTTGATGTCACTGCATTCCCTATTGCCATCCCGAGCATTGTCATCAGGCCGCTGTGCGCAATCAGCTGTTATGTCTGTGGCAACTATTTTTACATACCGTGTCCGGCTGGATGGGGCTACTGCTGTTTTGTCAGTCCTTTATCCCTATAGAAGCAGTTGATGTTGTCGCTAATATATTCCGGCTAGATTTTTCCAATACCTAGTGGTCCTAATATGATTAATGAGGCCAAGAAAGCACTGTCGTTTTGAAAGCATATAAACCTGTTAGATGATCACAGTAAGCGGGCTGTGGGTACACCTGATATAGTTTCCTTTAATGATACAAAGCGAAGCCCAGCTTGAAAGAGTTGCACCAGACCGCCTCGTAGACCAGAAGAAGCTCCTTCGGCCGCTGCCGGTAAGCTCCAGTTTCAGACGAGTGCTCTTTAAGCACCATGTATTGGAATTCGATGGAAATCACAAAGATTTGTTCAAAAAAAGATAATATTGATTTCGTAACAAGAAATCTAGATACGCTTGTCGCTTCACGACCTTTTGGTTAAGTTCAAAATGGAGATATGACACTACAAACTTGTGAAAATATACTACATTCATAAAGATACGACTATTCACTACCAATAATATCAGCGATGAGGACTTAACACAAAGAAATTACGCAAATTCCCCCGTAGCCCTAGTTAAGGATATTGGACGAAAGTGCAAGACGTAATAAGAAATAACAGAAAGTAAAACGGTTGAAGATACGAAAAGCACTTTGGGTGTGTCGTTGATAAAACTTAAACAAATGGCTACGAACTCAGTACATCAAAGTGAAGGAAACGACAGGAGAGGTCAATAATACATATGATATCAAATGTATCTCTGTAGCCCACAGAAATTACGTTATATCCAAGCCACCGTTTATAAGCTCAACGATTGTCAAAACGCTAAAAGCAGTCCGCTAACAACGACAATCCAAAAGGCAGCAACGTACAGATTATGCGGTTTAAAGTCCTCGGCCCTAAAGAAGCGCACCTTCAGACGGCGGTATCCATAGAGCTCATTTCGGGTACACTAAGTGCGGAAAAGAGGGGAGCGGTTGCTCAATCTTTTTTCTATCATATGCCTCTGAGGAAAGAAGTGCGAAGGAAACTATAGAATAGGAGAAACGTATGATGGTACGATTAGAAGCCATACAACACAATGGAATGACTCGCGAGGTCTCTTTTGCCGCAATCGATACCTTAGTCGTATAGTCTTTGAGCCACGATTCGGGAGATCTTTTTGTTACAACGCCTGCCACGGCGTAATGGATACAACGATTTCCTTTTCGCAATCTCGATTCGCTTTGTATACTTTAAAAGAAACTGAGAGTTCCAAACGCTGATTGGTAGTTCTATGCAAAAGCTAAACCAACGTGCAAGAAAGTGAGAGTTGGTTTCATACACACCTATTTTAAAAATCAAGTGGCAACACATTTACGACATTATTGTTTTCCATTTATTTGAAGCAAAACCTGCATCTATGAAACTCACACATTACATTTAATACCGTCGTAACAATGCGATGCGTATACGATATATATTATAATTGTTTGATCTATGTCTGTATCTTAAATGCTTTATGAACATATAGGCTTTTAGTCTATGTCACACCCTACTTTTCGTGAAGTAGTTGAACACTAAAGCTGGCCAAACCTATTTGGAATATCCGTATTTGAGGCATACTTGTTCTAGTTGAATTGGCTTTTAAATGGTTATCAGGGTAGATATATAGAAGTTGATAAATTTTGACTTATAGATACTAAGCCTCAGTTGATCTGTTAATATTCGTCTAAACAAAAACGCCCATCAGCTGAAACAAGCGCTTCTTTTAGTGAACAATGTGATTCTCGGCGCTATGAATTGTTTATGTTTGTCTCTTTGCTAATAATTAATGCTAATAAGTAATGGCTTTCATGGTTGCTAAACCGCTGCACTTGAAAAGGTAAAAAACTTGGGCGCCTTAGATTTTTACTATTCAACATTCATACGTTAAGCTACTAGTTATATTGCTACATAGTCTGTTTGTAAGGGGTATAAGTCATATCGTTGTGCAGCTTTTGATAAAAATAGGCAAATATTTTACAAGGTGGCATTTTTCTTCGATCACATGTTGACAAAATTTTGCACAAAATATTTACTTATTCTCGTAGTGATGTAGCTCTGCCGGTGGGTTATTGTGAATATACATGCCAGGCAAGCTATTGATTTGCTGCGAAAATCACCGCAAGCTGTAGAAATACTTGATCGAATATTAAAAGCCCAAAAGAAATAAAGCAGTGTTTACTTACGATGGTTTCCGTGTTGGTCATGCTCTTTGAGGCGCTCTCGTGGACTGGGCAAGAGAACCGCGAGAAAACGCTTCACAGGTGGCAGAAGGAGTTGGACTCCACATAAAAAGGCTAACAGGTCAGAGAGCTTGTCCCATGCATTAAAACATGGACAGAAATATGTCATAACCTTGTTTTCACCAGATTTCACCGATCGATGAAATTTCAGTAAATAACTCAAGTTTCACCGACTTGGACTGATAACCATCGAAAAGTGCGATCTATACGATACGAACGCTATCAATACGGTTGACCACACCTTCTTCAAGTATTCAGCCCCAAATATTCACAGGAATCTACCGTCGGGCCTACAAACTACAACTACGCGAGGTCTCCTGCATCATATGTGCGACGACAGCCTAAAAATTTTGAGGAGCCATTTGTCTTTCAGTACCCTTTTAGCTCGTTTCGTACGATTTGAACGATCACAATAGCGCGTCGAGAATATATACAAATTTACTTCAGCATATATACATACATATATATATATATATATATATATATATATATATA
>MNPL01005020.1:0-10627 GCA_002081605.1 Tropilaelaps mercedesae
GGTGATAGTGGTGTTCTCTGTAATCAAACTATATTTCAAGCCCATCATTCCCTTCATATTTTTTATGCTGCGTCTATACCCTGTCATTGAATAATTTAGAACAGAATCCGTCGATAGCGTCAGGCTCACAAATGTTTGAAGGATCGGACGTTTTCTCTTGAGACTTCTCTATCGAATATCACCGCTGAATGTCAATTCCGTAAGAAGAAGCTTGCATGTTAGGGGTGCTCTGGTGAAGGGGGGGACATTTGACATTGAAAATCAGCGAAGCGCGCCGGGGGCGATGAATACGCTTATTCTCAGCCAGCTAAGATTCACCACCCAAGCAACCAGCATCACCACCACCTATGCTTTTTCAATCATCTCCCGAACCCAGCACAAATGTTAGGTCATCTACTACTGCAACCTTAATGTAAAAGGTCCACGCGACATCACGATGCTCCATTCTTCCTTCTGCCTTCTACTCCCATTCTCTGAAGGCAGAAAATACACGCTGTTTGCAATACAATAGAAGCGTATTTGATCACCCAGAAGACGATAGTTAGCCGACAGTTAACTGACACAGACGATTCAGCAGCCATGTTCATCTCTAATATGCTGTGGCAGCGGCGGCGGCGAAGATCTGAGTCAGCCACCAGTTATCAGCCCTGGTATCGCTGTCGGCAGTGATAATCATGCTGTCAACAGGCACGAAGAGCTGAACGAATGACCGACCAGACGGTCAGTCGTTCAAACGTATTATTACGGTCACACACTTAGGCACTAACTGCGACTGTTGCTGTTAGTTTTTTTTATAGCTGTTGCCCCTCGTCTTACCGCTGAGTTCAGTGTTGTCCCTGCTGCTGCTACTACTTTTAAGGCAGCGTACCGTAATCGTCAACCGCTGACAACACATCATCACTATCGACAACATCAACGTCATCATCAGCAGCAGCAACCATAGTGGCACAGTAACACGAACGGGATTTGATTGATGGCCAGTGAAACAGCTGATTCAGGTTACTCTTAGAGGGTGATGACAAGGACGACGATGAAAACAGAGAACACGATGGAAAAAGTAATGAAAGTAAAACACAACAACAATTCGATGAAAACGCCTCGAAAAGTCTCTGCTGTATTTTTGATGATCGTCGTCATCATTATCGTGTACACTATCGTTAATGGTTGTTTGTATTTATGCATGTGAGCATTACACGTTTTTCGGCGACTTTCAATTGGATGATTGAAGCACACGAATAAACATTTTAAGCAGGAAAGTTTTTAAATGGTCTAGGCAGACAAAACATGGATAGTGGTTCAGCTAGCATAAAACGTTTTATGTAGAAAATTCGGAAATATGCTTTAATCATGTGGAACGTCACCATGTCCGTCCACTATAAACTTCGGCCTACAGATTAGAGGCGATGACCCACATAGTTTGCGGCTTTGTACCAGCAAGTTCAAAGTCAGCTAAAGTCGGTCTAAAGTTTAGCCCTAGATTAAGGCTGATACCATACGCCAGTATAATTGCACATCTATTTGTGTTTACCACCATGCTACTTTTAACCGAGCTGCAATATACGACGACCCTGTCGTAATTTATAGAAATTGCCGCCAAACTTGTTAGACGACATCATCTTGATAGAAACGGGCCGTGGACCAGGATATGCATCGAGAGTCCTGCTCCACCAAATATCCATATGGTTGCTGAGTTTTAATGTGGCAGTGTATAAAGAAACCCTCAGGTGAAACACCTCTGGCAACTGGCGAGAAGCATCCTGTGAGCATTGAAAGTGAAAGCTCACAAGACGTCCACACTGAAGACCAAAGCACACAACGATCACGCTAGCAGCACAATGATAACAACCACCACTCAGCTGTGGAAGGTTACCTATCTTGTCGATATTGAGAGACATGGATGAGTGATTGTTCAGTTGGAAATAAATGACTGTGATGCATATATCTTAGATATGATATTAAGAAACTTAGCTATGCGTGACGCATCTACCGAGGTGATTTTATGTCATAAGTTTAAATTTACCGATAGTATGTACAGAGTCTGCGAAACCTGGGCCGTTAGATACGAAACTATTGTTTGAAGTGCACTATTAGACAATGGGCTAAATCGAAAGCTCAGATAAGTTGTTCTTAGTTTTTTTAAACACTAAGATCAGGGAACCCATTCTTTCGTGATAATCAAGTTAAATGTGGCGGCTAATGCACAAAAGTGTTACGATGACGCTGCCGATAGTAATAATCATTTACAGATATTATTCCGGCTACGCATATTAAAAGCTATTTGACAGTGATATTTTGCACTCCTCCATTCGTTTTGATAAATTATAACCTTCCTGAGGCAAATAAATTGAAAACTTGTAACAGTCGACTAAATTCCCTGGGTGCAGGCAGCAATTCAAGTTCATTCATAATATCTAAACCAAAAAATTAACCGAGTTAGAAGCGCAGGCAGCGCTTCATAGTGATGACAATTTTAATTGTTGTCACGTGAGAACTTGCATTGCTATGGATGTGGGAGCAATTTATTTCAAAAATTGTCTATGATTGCACGTATTTGGTTACATCGTAAGTTCGGACGAAACTCTTTTATCGATGGATTGACCAACAATTATTGGTACAGCAACACTAAACCTTCCATGGTGATATCTGTGTACATGCTGCCCATAATAAATTTTCCTGACGATATGCTGATCGTATTTTCACTTGACAATGCGATCGATTGCGTTATTAAATACTGTCAACAACGAGTTACGCCAATGTTTTCCATGCGCAACCATTGCCCGTCTTCTCTTCGCTGGTTCGTTTTTCTCTACTTTTGTCGGGTTGTCACCTATGCTGAAGTCCTTCTCAAATACCTGGCAAAAACATTGTTCCGATCGCTACAGAGAACACGTATGTTCCCTGTTAAAAAGATCATCAAATAATTCTACTTCATCAAATAACGGCATTCATAGAGTTTGACTTATGAATGATATCATTATTATTATCATTGTTACTATTAGCAGTACAAACGTGAACCTGTCAAGGTAGTCAAATTGTAATTCTTACATTTGACAATATACCCAGCATCTTTTCGCTTCGATAGAAACCGATGATGGTCTATATAAGCCCCGGTGGCGAGGATGGCTTAATATGAAATCGTTTTAATAATAACAAAAGTAGTAATACTGGAAATAAATATAACGAAAATAAGAAAAGAAAATAAATACACCGAATTGTCATGATGCAATAGTTGAAGGTGAAACGTGCCTATCGGCAGGCCAACTTTAAGGATTGAGGGTTATACGAATGGAAAATTTCGTTAAACGAAATTTTTCACGTAATTTCCATACCACGTAAAATGGTGTTAAAATGGTTTTTTGTCCCCAAAAGCGAGGCTCACTGTCTAAGTCAGTGTACCTTTCTATCCATATGACACATTAGGATACAGCATGCTTGCGTGTTCCCCTTTCGTCTTTCATAAATGTGAATATTTGAATTAAAAGTTGAAATGGTGACATATGTGAAGTGTCATTTGAAAATTATTGTTTTTAGTGGTAACTCAATACTTTAAAGGAGCATCAGTTCTATAAAGGGACTGAATTGGTAGCCTTCTTCTGTACCGAATTCAATTGCTTCTTGTTGTTTCCACAAATCGAGGTTTCGAATAGAAATTTATAACAAAAATTTACAAAAATAACTGAAGAGCATACATTTTTTTAGCTAATTTTGCTGTTAATGCTATTAGAGTTGACCGTAAAAGTGATACATATCGGTCTATTCTCGCGCCTTTAATGGAGTTTAAACTTGACCGTAAAGTTGAACCGTCTTACAGTTTCTACGATACATATAAGGTTATTCGCGCGCCTTCAACAGCGATATTAGATGTTATTAAGTTTCAACAGGGGAGGCTCAAAGAGTAGACCAGTGAGAGGCAAATCCTGACCAAATGTATCTTTCGCACTTTCGATCATGGATCGATTAGTCCACCACCCTTCCAGAGCGTCTGGCAAATGGTGATTGGTCGTACAAAGGGCGCTCGAGGCAAGGGCGGGCCTATATTTTTATGATGCAGAATTAATTGATATTTCGATATTTTACGTGCTACATATGCAGTAAGATGAAATAGGCCGTGAAGCCATTTGGAGTGAGGCAAGGTGGAGTGAACAGATAAAGTGTATCCGTACAGCTATGTACAGATATGATATGTGGCCGAAAAAATAACTAAGCGAATCGTTTCACGTATGCCTGTATCTAAACACATATACATTTGAATTGATCATATACAGTACATGTCTTTGTTGAGATTCGTCTCGTTCAGAAAATAATATAATGAGTTTGACCTTTTTGCACCTATGTTGACGACGGCGCAAGCCAAAGGAACGCTTATATCGTGGGCCTACGCTCGCTGATACTGCGCTACCCAGCCATATCACCAGAGCTCATCCCATATCTGTGTAATTTTCTTTAGCTAAAAGCTTTTTCTTGCTTTACCTGTACCCGGGAACGGTTGCTTAAGTGAACAAATTAAATGATAAAAATATATGCGTATTCTTTTTCGTCTTCGATTAAGTCAATTTCCGACGATTCTTTTTTGTTCGTCATTGCTCGACTCCCAATTTTCCGTCGAGCCGTCCGGGCCAGAAAATCTTGTTTTGATGATCGCCAAAATTTCTGATAGAATCAATATATATCCCTTAGAACCGTACATCCTCTGCACCAGTTTCCGTTGTCGTCCACTATCAACGGGTTTAGTTAGTGAACGATAATAACGCTATTATGTGAAGGGGATATTCTTAGTTCATATTAATTAGCTTTTGTCATCCCCGTTGACTTTTCAATGGGTGCGTTTCCTCACGAAGACGCATACAGTCGCGGATAGAACTCCAATACATCATCGAGTATACCTTACTACATTATTGGTATGGCTATTTAACTTACATGCAACTATTATTATCACACGAATAACGGAAATATAGCATGTTTGCTAGTGCTTATATGATAACCTAAAAATTTCAAAACCTGCTTTTAAAACTGGTTTAATTTTACTACGGCGGCCAGATTATATAATAGTGGAAACTGATCGAAATGTATTTGCTGTTCACGGAGAAGATTTGTTCAAAAGTGCTCTACTGGATCATTTGCATTCACATAAAACTTCTTGAAGTAACTTTCGGACTAAATATAAGCTAATTCGTTTACCTTTGCATCTGCGTGAGAATCTACAATTGTTTAGTATTAGCCATTACCAACTTGGGTAGACAGTCACTGGCGTGTAGAGTGATTACAAACATACATTTCAATGCATTCGACTCTAAGCAAATGTATATAGCTGTGTATTTTGTCAGTCAGATCAGTATAGAGGAATACGGGCCTCGGTGCAGAGTAATAACTTGCTCTTAAATTAAGAACACAAAATGCCTCAAAGGTGAAGTTTGTATCCGACTGATCGTAACAGACAGTAATTTAGTCATCTTCCTATGATTGTAAAATAATAATGCTTCATTTAAACACAGAACATTTCCCAGGATAGTTACGCAATGCAGCCTTCACTATGGCTGGCAAATTTTTATATTGTATTAGATTACGATTCGAAGAGCCAATGTTTTTAGAATTATATGTAAAGTTTCCTTGAAAAGAATAGCAAGACATACAATGATTCAAAGTACGCTGTGTGAACATAAGTAGCCTATCCCTTACCGCAGGATGTGGCGCATCTCATTTTCCAGTTATAGTTTTTAAAGCCCGAACAGTGGTGTATAGCAGCGACTGATTTTGTCGGTGGATGAAACCGGGGCATCCTCAACTTAGCACCACGTGCCACTGACGAGACAGAACTCTCTTCAGAGTTAGCGTCGCAGCAGCTGCGTGGATGGCGCATTTTTGTCTTGGTCGGTCAGTTTTACCAGTGCTTACCCTTGACTGCACAACGCAACTTGGGCACTTGTCCGAAAATGCAATGCTAACACTCTACGCATACGGTAACGCTGTAAGAGTTCGGTCATGCAATGTCGCATAGCATAGTAACACAACAGCCTTCTGTTTGTTTCCCAAAGCATTAATGTAACAATGCAGCCTGCACAATCACAAGTAAAGTACGTAGATAGCACCGAAATAGTCGTGTTCATGAGTAAATTCACGAGAGCCGAGATGTTCACTGGTTAGGAACGAAAATGGAGCTGTTTCTTTAATCGAACGAAGATAAATACTGCTGTCTTGTAATGGTCTCTGAAGGTAACAGATAGGACACAACATGCACACATGCTATAAAAGAAAGCATCTGATGATATGCTGTACTTAAGGCTGCATCTGTATGCGACGAGTGCTGCGATCCAGCTGGTTGTGCGCGCAGTGCGGTTGGTAGCAGGGTGAAACGAAGCAAAATCTTTGAATGGCGCGGTGTTGTGCGCGCAGGACTTGTGGGCTCCTGCTGCTGTAGCAGCTGATGGCCGTAGAATTGTTCGCTAGCCACATCAGCTTCAACAAATATCGAGTGAGGGCCATTTGTTGGAGCTCGACTCAACTTCGTGATGTTAATTCATCGCCTGGCGATATTGCCGCTGGGTGATCCGTGTTGATCTTTGAAGCCTGCCAATGATGACCAAGGCAACGTGCTTGGATGCGTCGAGTAGCAAATGCAAGCTTCCTGTGTTGCCGAAGAATAACGCACATGGACATGCCATAGATGGAGCACGGCGTGCCTTCAGGGCGAGCACTATTATCCCTGACACCACCGTAGTCTACCGATCGTACATGACTTCCATGTACGCACACACAGACCAGACACACCGTATAATATACAGAAACAGTTACATGGACGCCTTTTACATACACAGACATACATGCAATAAGAATGCCTTCATGCCTCATTTGGACGCAATCAATAAATGTGCACGGACATGCGAACAATTCGAACAATAATCTGTCTATACTAGAGGGAGAGAAATGAACAAACATAACTCGTGCGGTTTTCGTTTCGGCGATATTGGGCGAAGAATAAAACGATCAAGGAGAGGCAAACTTCCCGTTCTGACAATGCAATGCCCATTTGCCACAATGACATCGGTAATATCGTTTGAGGCAGCCAAACGTCTACACTCCTACACAATCCGATAGTGTTCCTTATAGTCAGCCAAAACAGTAGTGTTGTATATCGGCGGTTATGGATCAGCGTGTATTTTACATAGAGGTGTCTAATGCACTGCAGCTGAGGTTAGTAGGTCTATTTCGCATGGGGATGTGTCCATGCTCCCTAAAAATATCGGTTTACTAAATAGTTAACGATATTCGTAGCACTGAATAAAAACTAAGTACTTTTCTCGGTTGCTTGAGACTGTAACCAGGTTTAAAAAAGGGAAGCTGGCAGCCTGTTGAGGTCTGCTTCAAGAGTTAATGACATAGGACAGTATCAAGCTAAAAGAATGAGAATAAGTAAATATTTCTATGAATTCAATGATAATCACTCAGGGCCGTTGTATGGAAACATTTTTTATCTAAAAAATTGATCTTGTTAGTCCTTTATTAATATACACCAGCTTTGGTACAACGACCTTGTGGTGGTTCATCTCCTTATCTGCGATATATACAACAGAACCACTATAGCTGTTCTACTAAATCCAACATCTTGGAGCCATCTACTAAAGCGATTTTGTTGCTATTCAGTAAATGCTAGTTGGGTTTTCGAAGGAGAAGTTCTACTGTTTTAGCTTTTTTATTAGTAGCCGCGAGCTTGTTAGCATAGTATCATAAACATATGACCCGGTCAACGCCATTGGATATAACCAACTAAATGTGCAAGTGAAGTGGCCACAAGATTCTCAAGGGCGCTGGCTTAGCTGCGAAAAAATGCACGGAACTTTGTTATACAACTTGTCTTGCTTGGCTACGTAGTAGGGAACGCTATCGTCTATCACACACGGGCCAATCTTAGTAGAGTCATAAATCGACCTAAAAACCCACCGCGTGACCCTGATCAACCAGTTCAAGCCATTGGCAGAAAACACAAACCGCGCTGAAAAACCGCGCCTGATCGTCCATCTAAGCCAAAGTGACAGTGGTTGTAGTCGAGACGCTCGTGCGTCTAAAGAAGAACCATCTCCCGGCAAAGTTGGTTGGCCACTGGTTCAAACAGCTGCTGCTCTTACTGCTTCTAGAGCGATTCAGAGATTGACAATTGTTTGCAACGTTTCAGCGTCTTCCCGTCGGTGGTCCGGTCGTTACCTATGGTCATAGGCAACCGTGACAGTGTACTACGGCGACAGTTAATAACGGCGACGAGACTTCACCCACGATTAAGGATTACACGCAGACAGTTTAGGACAGTCGCCAGCAACTATCCGACGAAGGCACAATAGCCCTGCGTACTTTGCTCTGACCTGCGTATGTATCTTGAGCAAAGGCAAAGAAGGTCTCATCTATTATGCATAACCGTGCGTCGTGCGTTGCGTGTAACCGGGATCGTTGAGCGCATAAGAGTTAGCCTAGCTGACAACAACAACTTGGCAATGACCAGTCAAGTCAAAGAGAAACGTCGGTCCATTCAGGACAAGTCTGGTTGATCCATTGCGGCTTTTTGTTCTTTCTGAGGCAACAAAAACCAAATCGAAAAAGAAGAATCAGGTGAATGCGAAGAAGGTGGAAGTGGTCTTCACCCCTAGCTTTTATTGGTCTAGTCGGTCAGCTTCAGTAGACGCTTTAGAATGGGTGATGACGATCAAGATTTTGATTAATGATCAGGAGATTCATGACTTTTACAATGCCCGACATTGAAATCGCGCCAGTTGCCCATTGCGTTTACAGTATAGATCTCTTTATTGCTCTGGTTCACTTGTGCCTGTATAAGGAGCAGTTGCTTATTTTATAGATCATGACATTCAAACTGAGTAAAAGGGTTAATTGGTAAAAATTTTTCGTATTACGAAGGGGCCGGCAAATTAAGGGAGAGCAGTCCTATTTTGTCAAAAATTCAAATGCAAATCTATTAGGCTTCTTAACTCAGCGCAGCAAGTAAAATGCAGTGTGACATGTGTTCCTTGTCCTAATCGAGTTCTAACAAAAAATATTCAATGCTGAACTTAGCTTATGTAATAATGTAAATTTTTGACGATGTCGAACATGCGCTAGGATCACGAATTTAGGCGAATATCTAATAACACCGAAAAACGCGTAGAAAAATTAGCGCGTCGTATATAGCATTCTAAACCAATTTTCGAAACTGAGCGACATTATCCTTGTAAATGAGTGTTTTGCTCCGCCATATTTAAAACATTATGGTACAAATCACAAGTCTCAAGAAATGTTAGCAACCGTTCGCTCTCATAATTTTGCCAATTAATTGCCCTTCCATAGCATGAATAATAAGGGCAGAAATCGGTCTAAACCAAAAATGTGATTCATGTACGGATACTGCTTGAAATATGCCATATTCACTTACAAGTATAATGATAATTATTCCCATCGGATTACATTATCTTTTTCGCCCTAGTTAGCCATATATGCGTACGATTATAGATCAGATAAAAGATTATGAATTTATCTCTGTAATAATAGTTGACTAGTGTAAACTACCAAACTATAAATTATATTTCAAAGTAAATTGTTATGTGACACTTGACTATCATTGCGAAAGAACGATTTGGTTATCATTATCTAATACGAGCTAAAGAAAACATGTGTAACTATCTTGATGGTCCAAGGACTGCGTATATTTAAAAAAGCTTATTTGGTTTGGTTTTCAGTGTTTAGTAAATTATAAGACTTCATTTATGTTTAGAAGAGTTTAATTGTTGCAAAAGTAAATATGTTACAACGTATTTCCATAGTTAAACTGAACTAGTATATCAACACGAAAAAAACCTGGGCAAAAATAAAATGATAGTAAATTAAGTGTCTATTCAAGCTGAATCAACGTGGGTTTATTCCCGGTAGATCAAGTATGTTTCGATATTGGTCAGCATTCAAGTTTGATCAATTTCCTAGGCAATTCCAATAGCTTTTCTGAGACACGCTTAGGAGCGCCACATGAATTATATATAGCTCATTCTTTCTTTCCAAAACAATTCTTAAACGTTACAAGGCTCAACATTAAATATTTATGATACTCGTCGAACATTCGAAATTCGGATGCCAAAGAAAATGTAGCATAGTAGCGCTGCTAATCAAATGATAAAATACTTGCGCTGAGCGTATATGGCGTATTTTTACCTCTGGACCTCACCTCCATCTCTTTATTTGGTCTGCTCGCAAAAAACGATGGGCTGCCTGTTGTGTTCACTCTTAGTGGACCAAACCAACGGGTCACAGTGAAACGATGGTCGCACAAACAAGGCAGGCAGGTCACGAATTAAAACACTCACCTAGTACTGCCTCATCTTCCGCCTACCCAAGCAACCCGCCTACGTTGGGAATACAATCATAGCCTCCTACGACATATCATATGGTGTAGGAAGCTAATAAGACCTCTTCTCTGTACTACAAGTTAATTCTGTTCTTTGCAAATAGAGCTTAACTAGAGATTGATCCCGATCAATTCGCTAAAATAGATCGTTCATCAACCGGTTATAAAGATAGAAAATACGTAATTGGCAAGCGGTGCCTAAATCAGCCACAAGTGGGCGGAAACATATATATATATATATATATATATATATAT